>JAKWJC010000129.1:0-59315 GCA_027704865.1 Solanum neorickii | reverse complement strand
CGGGGATGCATGGGTACCCCCAGTACTATCACTGATCTACAGAACAAAACCCCGATGACAGACCATTGCGGCCCACGACGTACTGTCATAGGTCCGTTCAAAAGCCCTAAATCCCCACGTCCATTTTTTCTATGTGTCTTTCAACGGACACATGTGACGGACCGTCATACCCACGACGGTCCGTCCTGCACAACCCATCTGGTTGTCAGAGACCCTATTTCTAAGGGTCTCTCTCTTTTTCTAAGTGTACTTCAACGGACACATGTGACGGACCGTCATACCCACGACGGTCCGTCCTGCATGACTATCATGACGGTTAGAGACCCCTCTCTTATGGGTCTCCATATTTTTTCCATGTGTGCCACGACGGACACCTACGACGGACCGTCGTGCCTGTGATGGTCCGTCCTGCACATACCGTCATACTAGTCAGAGACTCTCCTTCAGGGTTCTCCATATATACATAGTCTAAGTAATACACGACGGACCCCATGACGGTCCGTCATAGTCACGACAAGCCATTACCAGGCCCGTCGTGTGTCACTGTTTCTATAGCAATGACGTACTATTTTAAATATTTTGCTTGGTATGGTTTTGCTTGTCTTGTTTGCCACTAAATGTACTAATATTGATCCTTTACAGGTACTATCTACTATGGAACCCAAGCAAGGCCGCATCTACGCACACGGGTGATCTAAGTCTGTCGCCCTGTCTGCCCGCATGGTCATATGCTCTGATGATGAGCGTGACCCTGAGTATGTGCCCCCAGGCACTTCCACCCCTTCCCGTGTTGCACGTGCTCCAAGAGCCACACCCAAAAAGGTGGCGTCTGGCGTAGTCACTCTCCCAGTCTGATGAGGAGCGCACACTGACCCGTCACACCCATTAGGTCAGCCACAAATGAAGAAGGAGCGTCTTGCTCCTTAGGAGTAGCATGGTCCAGAAATCCTCGGCTCTGCTGAGGTTCCCGCACCCGCCACCGCTGCAGCGTCGGCCTCGTCTGATGAGGCTGACAGTTCAGGATCTACATCAGGCTCACCAGCTCAGGTCCCCACCCCAGCCACTGATCAGCCCAATCGGTGGAGTGTCGACGGGAAATTTCAAGTCTACTCCGACGCCAAGTTCCTGACTGATAAAGGAGTGATGACTCGAACACTCACCTTGGAGCGGCGGGTGCCGCTGACAGGGAGCCTTCTGACGATGCCTGAGATCCCAATCTCTTCACCAGGCATCGCTTGGAGTGGACAGCACGTCCGTTGGGACGTTACAGTGAAGAAATGGTCTGAGAGTTCTACGCATCCTACGTAGCGACTCTCCGATCACAGATAGATAGGTGGGCTGCCCCCACTATACAGGCCCACTGGAGCAGGTCTGAGTATGGGCGTACAGGTTGACGTTTCCCTATCTGCCATCCGCTGGTTTCTATATGGCGAGGGTGTTGATGCTACTCGGACCCCTCTCACTGCCGAGTTTGACTACCGCTGGAAGATAGTTAAAGATGGCCAGTACCTGCGCGAGCCATGGAGAGGGTGCCGACTGGTAAACTAACCCAAAGGGGGCCATCAAGAAGCCAACCTCGCTTTCACGGCGAAGTTCTTGTGGCTGCTTGTCCGTCACTACCTTTCCCCCACAGCTGGTGATAAAATCGTTACATGGGATCGAGCAGTGTTAATGGAGGCGATGATAGCCAGGTTCGAGGTGGACTTCGCGTAGCTTCTTCAGGCAGCCATGCACGAGAGGGCATTCAAGGTCACTACTACTTACCCTTTCCCATGCATGATCTTTGCTCTCTTGCAGGTCCGCAAGCGTGCCTATATGGCACGTAGATCAGCTCAAGACCCCGCAGGTCACTGTTGACGTCGTCCTCATAAGATACGAGGCAAATGAGTTGGCTCCATGCAGAGGGCCCCGTCCAGAGCTGCCCCCACTTGCTGATGATCTTGCTGATACGGTAGCCCAGCCTGCACGACTACACAGGCGGCGTCCACTGATATTACCACCGGTCGAGTCTATCCGGGTAGTAGCACTGCCCCAAGTTCCTCTCGCACAACCCCTCTACCGGCACAGGTCCCGCTTGCTAGGGTCCAAAAACTAGAGGCGCAAATGGCCACACTTCTGCATCATATCCAGCCGTGGATGCAGAGTCTATTACTGAGTCAGAAGAGCGCCTAGAGCGGAAAATGGTACAGTATACAGAGCGTAAGATCGCTGAGGTTAACCAGCGCTTGGACGCCTTTGAGTTGAGGGTGCTAGCTCGACCAGCCCCTCCGGTGGATGTGTCGACTCTTCAGGCTGCAGTTGACAGTCTTCGTGCAGATATCGACACGATATTAGAGGCTAGGGTGCCAGAGTCTGAGGCCCCTTCTGTCGAGCCTGCTGAGGACACAGTGCTAGCGGACCTATTCACCACCTCAGAGATTCCACCACCTCCCCCTCGAGAGAATTCCAAGAGGCGTAGGGGTCGAGCAGAGGACGAGGTACGAGCACGGAAGAAGATTGTCGAGAGATGGAGGCTGCGAGGAGAGCCTCACTTGCTGAGGAGGAGGAGCACCAGATGAGAGCATCAAAGTTAGCGGCTGGAGCGTCTAGCTCCCGTACTGTGGAGATAGCAGGAGGCACTACTGATAGTGCGGTTGTTGCTGAGGACACTACTGAGGGTGTCCAGATTGCAGAGGACGTGGGTTCCGGGGAACCGAACCCACCAGCTTGCTGATCGACGGCGCTTTGCGCCACAGGTTTGCTTCACCTACCACTCTATTATTTAATTTTTATGCATTGGGGACAATTGCATGTTTTTTTTGTTGGGGGTGGGGTAAATGGAAAGTGAGTGTTAGGGTGAAGTCTGAGTAGCCCAATTCACTATCCTCTTTTGGGGTTTTTCTTGCCTGTGTTCTTTTTCCCCAAAAGACTGATTACTTTTTCTGTTGAACCGGCATGTTTATATCTTTTGTACATAGTTTAATTCTGGAGCATGATGGCTAAAATGATATCCTGATAAACTGGAAAATGATGCATGACTAGGCATAGTAACTGATAATTGTGTGGCTCTAAACATGACATAGAGTTACACCATTGCATTACCCTAAGTCTTAAATTCGAACTAGGTGTCTGATAATCTGGTATAGTGATAAGATGTCAAGTGAGTGTGAGGAAAGTTCGAATAAGTCCACTATTGGTACTGAGCTAGAACTTGCCTGGTTAGTCCTACTAAAAGTAAGCTGTAATAGACAATTAGGAAAGGATCATAGGCCCTTATTCAATATATCCCATCTTTAGCCTAAATAGAAGAAAACCAAATGGATCATAGGCCCTTATCCAAATGATCTGAGCTTAAAAATAGACCTTTTTTTTTCACCCCAACCGATCGTTTCTGGGAACAATGTGTTGGCCCCGGTCCCTCCTTGGACATGTCCACCTCAGCTTATGCCAAAAGCATAACATGAGGGTGGCTAATGTAGTAAACAACCTTCGTATGGCCCTGAACAAACTTTGGGTATTGTGTACCTTGACTCATGGTAAAGCCATGAGTTGAGGGTGGCTATTATAAGGAATGCTCTGGAAAGTGGGATTGAAAGAACAAAGAGAGAGAAAGAACAAAAGTAAAGTAACTCAAGAATTAGTTGAAAGAAAAGTAAAGAAAAAGAAAAATATACAAGAAATACAAGCAAAAAAAGAAGAGAGTCACTTACACAAATGAAGAAAGAAGAGAAAATAGCAAGGTGAAAGAATATGAGAAACTGGGAAAGATAAAATGATAGAAAGTGGAAGGTTTAGCTGATATGTCAAGGAGGGAAAAAAGTCACTAAAGTATACCTAAATATACCCTACCTGACCTTGAGCCTATGTTACAAGCCAAGAAAGTCCTATCGTGATCCTAAGGGTTGTATAGCGAACATAAGGCAATGAAAATAAGGGCAAGCTTATGGCAATAGGTATGAATGAGTGTGACTTTGTTCAGAGAGCGAGTGTTGAAAAGTAATCCTTATACTCAAATTGAAATCATTGTGTGAAAAATGAGGATTTTGTTTTGAAGTGAGGACACTAGTTACAATACCGGAATTGTTAGCACCTCAGTGAGAAATTGAAGAGGATAGGTGTTAGTGCATGGTGAGTCTGTGTCATGTTCTGATCCCACATAGTTCAAGCCTAATAGTGATAGCATGCATAGATTTAATGAGATTAATCGGGATTGATAGTCAAATGATTGCAAAGGATGAAACATGGAGACTATTGTACAAAGATGTTGTATTGAGTCATAGTGCGTCGCTTGAGGACAAACAACGAATTCAAGTTGAGGGTGTTGATATACTGTAGTTTCACGGTATTATTAATACTTTTTCCTTAAGTTTAGTGTGTCCAAAAGCCTTTTTGTGCTAATTTTTATATAAGTTTCTTTTTATTTTGCAGGAAATCTGTCCAAAGTTGAATGCGAGATTTTGAGCGAGAAAATGCAGAAGATACCACCTACGGAGTTTATGATGGTCCGTCGTGCTTGTGACGGTTCGTAGGTGGCAACGTAGTGCAGCAGGCTGAAGGAAGATGGGGAAGTCTAACCAAGTGTGGGTTTACAAAGCTTGTGACGGTCTGTCGTGTCTATGACAGTCCATCCTGCAGGTTCGTCATGAAGTTCAGAGAACTGATCCCAGTACCCATATTCCAAGAGTTGAAGTGTCTTGAAACGAAGGCCCTCGACGGACCGTTGTGCTTGTGACGGTCTGTCATACTTGCCTTCGAGGATAATGAAGAAGAGCAGCAGAAGAAAATGCATAAGTATGGGACGACGGAGTCCATGACGGTCCGTCGTGACCATGACGATCCGTCGGGAGGTCCGTCGACCCAGCCGCGTTTTGGAAGATTTCCAGCAAATAGAGTCCTTGTTTAATTAGGTTTTTATTTTTTATAAATAGTTTGAAAAACCTCGTTTTTGAGGTTAGACACTGATTGTTAGACATCATATTATTAGACTTTGTGTATTAGTGTGAGATTCTTGATAATCATTAGACTTTTTGTGAGATTATTGATTACTTTGAGATTCTTGCAAGTGGTTTTTGGTGATTAATCAAGCAAACTTTTGGATTTTACTCTTTCTCAATGAAGTAAGTACATGAATTCTTCTTTAATATATTTGAATATTGTGATTATGACTATGAGGAACTAAACTCCATAACTAGGGTTGTGGGAACCATAGGCAAATAATGAGATAAAACCTAACTAAAATAACAATTCTAGAATAGTGTCTTGCATGTATTAATAATTCTTTCGCTTAGAAGTCTTTTTAACGATGGCCAACGTTAAAACTCGCCTTAATGCTACTTGCCGGACCAAGGAGGTAGATAATAGGAAAATAATTATTAACGTAGATTTAGTGTATACTATCTAATAGGCTAGTATTGATTGGTACGAGGTAATAACTTAGTCAAATATCGAATACGATGATTAATATGAGGTAAAGATAAGGGTTAGGATAGCAACACACGTAGCCGGACCAAGATGCGGAGTGAGATTTTCTAGATGCCGGACCAAGGATTTAGAAATACATAACTTATCACTTTACATGCAAGATACTAGGAAAGAATCGTTATAGTTATAATTATCAAGTTATGAACCTGTGGAGAACACGTAAACCCTAGTTACTTTGATTCATTGATTAAAATCCAACTTTTAAAGTTGTTAAGTGTCTCTTTCAATTTCATTACTTATTTTTACTCATATAGAAATAGAAACCCCCCTTTTATTGTTTCACTTTCCAAGGAAGTCATTGACTAAACAATAGTAATAACAGGTTGAAGTTAAGTCTAGACTATTTTCCTCGTGGGAACGATCCCAACCTCACTAGTTGGGTTATTTACTTGACACGACCGCTTTACTTCTTATTTGAGAAGTAAGTTTGAGCGTATCAAGTATCTCGTCTATTGTGACAGTCAGAGTGCAATAGACTTGAGCAAGAACACCATGTACCATGCAAGGTCGAAGCATATTGACGTGAGATATCACTGGATTTGTGAAAGATAGAGGACGGATCTATGCAGGTCATGAAGATCCTTACTAGTGAAAACCCTTCAAATATGCTGACCAAGGTGGTATCAAGGGACAAGTTTGAGCTATGGAAAGAACTTGTCGGCATGTACTCCATCTAGAAACCTAGAGCTACCTCCTTCAGGGTGAATGGGTCTGGAGGGGGAGATTGTGGGGTCTATCCCCATGTACCAAACTTTGAATAACTTTGTGCCAATTTCAAAGTTTGGTAGAGTTGGTAAGCTATGAAGAAGAAAAAAAAATTTTCTGCCAATTTCAAAGTTTGGCAGAGTAGGTAAGCTATGAAGAAGAAAAAATTGTTTTTCTTCTGTAGCACATTTGGAGGGTAGTGTATTTGTTCTCTATAATAGGGATGACAATTCTTCATTCTAAGTGCACCAAAAAGAATTACAAAGGAGACAAAGAAGAGTGAGGCATCACAGAGGAAAATATTCTTTGAGGAAAAATAGAGAGTTTGAGCGATATTGTAGTGAGGTGGAAAAATCAAAAGAGTATTATTTCTTTTGAATGTGTAGTGGTCTTTGGAGTTTTACTCAGACATACAAGTGTAAAATCCTTACTATAGTAATATTAGTTGCTCCTCTTGGGTCGTGGTTTTTCTCTTATTTAGGAGGGTTTCCATGTAAAATCTTGGTGTCATTATTTCTCTTTTATTATCGTTGATTAACCGTATTGTTGTGTTCCGCATTTATGCCTTTATTACCGTAAATATTATTTCGGTTACGGATTTATTGCCAACATACAAAAGAATAATCTACATCTTAATATTCTTGTTTATGTGATGACTTGATAATTTTTGCAAATGATCATATTGTTATCCAAAAATTTAAAAACTATTTGAGTGATTATTTACACATGAAAGATTTAGGATCTTTGAAGTATTTTTTGGACATCGAAGTTGCGAGAAATTCAGAAAGCATTTTCCTATGTCATTAAGTATGCTTTGGATATTATTTCTGAAGTTGGATTAATAGGAGTCAAACCTGCAAATGTTTCTATGGAGTCAAAACATAAGTTAGCACTAGCAGAAGGAAGTCCAATTGCTAATCCAGAAAGGTATCGACAATTAGTAGGTCATCTCTTATATTTGTGTTTCACTAGAACAGAGTTGTCCTATTGGGTGCTTTTGTGACCCCATGGATGCATTGCACAAGAAGAACACTGGGAAGCAGCGCTACAAGTTGTTCAAATTTTTTAAAAGGAAAACGTGGACAAGGTATATTACCGCATAGTGCATGCAATTTAAAGGTATATAGATATTGTGATTCAAATTGAGCAAGTTGTTCTTTAACATGATGATCCCTCACTGGGTGATTTGTTCTAGTAGGTAATTCACCAATATCTTTAAAGACTAAGAAGCAAAAAATGGTATCGAGGTCATCTATGAATACAGATTTATGGCCACCATAACTTGTGAATCAAAGCGGCTAAAGGGAATATTTTCCAAGGGGTGACACATCCTACGCCAGTAAGACTATAGATAGTCAGTGTTGTATATAGCAAAAAATCATGAAAGGACGAAACATATAAAAATAGATTGTCATTTTCTCTGAAACAAAATATATAACGAAGGAAAACATTCATCCAACATATGTTTCCTCTAAAGTGCAGCTTATTGATATTTTTACAGAAGCATTAAGAAAGCATTAGTTTGACAACCTTCTTAGGAAGTTGGGAATTCAAAATCTTCACGCATCAACTTGAAGGGTTGTTAAGCAAGATCTATGTAAATATACTAACTTTAGATTGTGTATCTAATTTTGTATGAAATATAATATTTTGTGAGATATTATAGGAATAAGATATTCTCAGAATATCTTTAGGAAAGATTTTAGGAGTAGGAGATTCAGTCTCATGTATACGTATTTTTTTCTAAATTAAGAAAGGGGTCAGATTCTTCAAACACTAATCATTGTTTTTATACATAGACTTATATTTTGAACTTAAATTGTAAAAGAATATAGTAAAAGTAGATAATATACTAATCGGTATACTTAATTACATACAATTAATTCTATTTCAAATGCCTAATAGTAGCCATGAGATTTTTTTCGAAAAAAGAAACCATCAACAAGGTCTCGCAAGTGATTTAATCGGTTAACTATACTTCAAACTGAACAATAAATATAACAGAAATCAATTATAAAAGTATTATAATAATCTTACATATCAAAAAGTTAGAATTTCTTTTTTTTAATAGATAAATAAATAAATATACACGCGCACTCACGATATTATTTTATAAAAGAATATTTTGAGCTTTGATTATAATTTCGCTTTAGGCCTAGATAACAAATCATTATTTGGAAAAAAGGAGAAACTAGCCTTTAAAGTATGAGCTCACGAGAACAATGTGACTTCTGTTCATACTTTATATTCATATTAAAATATCTATAAAATAATTATAAAAGATTGATTGTTATTAAAATTCATATTCTGCGTAACCTAAAATTCACATTTGATTTGGGAAATATTTTTTCCAAAGCACCTCACTTCATACCGAATCTTTTTTAGGAGGTAGGCTGGGAGTACTAATACATGAAATAAACCGATGCATACTAGGGGAGCCACATCAACTTATTCATGGTGATGTTAATAAGGGCTGCAAGTAAGGCCAGAAAAATTAGTTAGATCCTTCAAAGAGGTAATTAACAAGATTGTTGTTTAAGTGTAGCATATATGGGTCTATATATTTTAAAACTTAGGCGAACAATAAGATAAAGTCATTTGGTTAATTAAATGACTCATCATTTATCATGTTAGTGGACTCTTAATGAAGAACAATTTTAAACCTTAAGAAAATGTTGAGGACATTTTTAAACCAAAAAATGAAAGGAAGATATTTTTAAACTATTTGACAAATTTTAAGAGCATTTTTAATCATTTTTCCTATGACCTTTGATGAAATCATCAATACAAGCTGATGAAGCCAGCAATCTAAGTTGGAAGCTAATCTCATTCCTCCATTAATGGAGGTTGAGCTTCTGATAGGATGAAGGAAGGAGAAGGAACTTTTCTGTATTGGAATGCATACATAAAACAGTACATTGGATGTGTATATATACACATCAATGAGTAGTCTGACAAATCAAACAAAAATGCAAAACATGTGAACTATAACAAACTATAACTAACTACTTGAAAGTTGAGTAATGACTAACTAACTAACTAACAAATTGATAACTAACTCACACTAAACAAGCTAGTTTATCACCCCCCCCCCTCAAGTTGGAAGTGAGCCATTCACAGACAACTTGTTCATCAGATTAGAATGTTTAACACCAGTCAATGCCTTAGTGAAAACATCAGCCAGCTGAGAGTCTGTTGAGACATATTGGAGTGTAATCAGTCCTTCTTGGAGCTTTGTCCTGACAAAATGGCAATCAACTTCTATGTGTTTGGTTTGTTCATGAAACACTGGATTCTTAGCAATGTGTACTGCTGCTTGGCTGTCACAAAATACTTGTATAGCCAAAGGTATTGTTACTGAGAGTTCACCAAGTAGTCTTTCTAGCCACACCACTTCTCCTACTACCTGTCTAATGGCTCTGTATTCTGCTTCTGCTGAAGATAATGACACTGTAGGTCGTTTCTAAGACTTCCAACTGATAGGGCTATCTCCCATAAGGATCAAATAACCACTCACTGACTTCCTTGAATCAAGACAAGAGGCCCAATCTGAGTCACAGTAGGCACTGATGGTGATATCAGGTTTATTACTGATAAAAACTTCCAATGTAGGATCATTTTGTAGGTATCTGAGTACATGGTAAGCTGCCTTTAAATGAGGTTCTCTAGGAGATTGCATGAATTGACTGAGATGTTGGACACTATATGCTATATCCATTCTTGTATTAGCAAGAAAATTAAGTTTGCCTACTAATTTTCTGTAGTAAGTAGGATCTGGTAGTAATTTCCCTTCTGTAAGCCTTAGTTTCTTAGTAGGATCCAATGGTGAAGTGGTAGACTTGTAGTTTATAGACTCAAATTCCTTCAAGAGATCAAGAGTAAACTTCCTCTGTGAAACAAGGACACCATCGTGCCTGTACAGTATCTCTAATCCAAGAAAATAATGCAACCTTCCTAAATCTTTTATTCTGAATTTCTCATGCAAGAAGAGTTTCAAAGATTCAATCTCCTTCATATCAGTACCAGTCAAGATAATGTCATCAACATATATAGCTACAAATACTAAGGAGTGACCATTTTTCTTGTAAAATAGTGAGTAATCACTGTCTGAATAAGCATAACCCTTTGAGCAAGGACTATCAGCTAGTTTCTCATACCACTGTCTACTGGCTTGTTTCAGACCATATAAGGACTTCTTCAATTAGCATACCATATCACTACTGTCCACTACCAGTCCTGGAGGTAAAGCCATGTATACCTCTTCATACAAATCACCATGTAGGAAGGCATTATTTACATCCAATTGGTACAAATCCCAGCTCTTCTTAACTGCTAATGAGATTAGTGTTCTGACTGTAGTCATCTTTACCACAGGTGAGAAGGTTTCATTATAGTCTATCCCTGCTTGTTGAGTGTATCCTTTTACCACCAATCTAGCTTTGAAACTTTCTATGCTCCTATCTACCTTATGTTTAATCTTATACACCCATTTACATCCAATAACATTCTTTTCTTTTGGCATCTTAACTAGCTCCCAAGTATTATTAGTGTGCAGTGCATCAAACTCTTGTTTCATTGCTGCTTGCCAGGCTGGATTCAAGCTTGCCTCTTCATAAAATGTAGGCTCAATATCATGTGAAACATTATGGATCAACTGCTAACTTTCAGAACATAGTGTAGAGAAGCATATATGATCAGGATGATTTGTGAAAGATGTGAGTGAATGTTGAGAATCACTGACATTATTTATAGGTGAAGAAGAGTGTAGCTTAGGTAATGAATAACTATAGTCTTTTAAGTAGTTTGGAGGATGACAAGATCTAGTTGTGCTTCTAGGTGTAAGAACAGATGCATTTGGTCCAGTAGGTGCTGTGACAGGTATATTTTGCTCAGTAGAAGGTGTTGTAGATTCTGTCACAGGTATATTTTCAGGTATGGAAACTTGATCATAAGTGACTTCATCCAGTGTGTGTTGACTCAACATCTCATCATCAATAAAAGTATTTGTTTTACTAGACATGCAAGGCAACTTATCAGAGTGATGAACAAGACATTGCAATATGAAGTCAAAACTAGAACCAGCAGGAGTAATGACAAAAGGAAGAATATTTTCATAGAAAGAAACATCTCTAGACACATGAATTCTCTTGGTAGCCAAGTTTAAGACCTTTTACCCTTTTGTATTAAAGGGATATCCAACAAAAATATGAGGTACAGTTCTAGGCTCAAACTTATCTTTATGAGTTTTTAAAGTAGTTGGAAAACAAAGACATCCAAAATTTTTAAGATGTGAGTAGAAAGGCTTCTTCTGATACAACAACTCATATGGAGACTTCCCTTGAAGTAGTTTAGTAGGCAATCTATTAATCAAATAAGTGGCAGTTAATACACACTCTCCCCAATACCTCATAGGTATTTTTGATTGAAATAACAGTGCCCTTGCTGTCTCAAGAAGGTACTTGTGTTTCCTCTCTACTACCCCATTTTGTTGTGGTGTGTAGGGACAAGATTTCTGGTGTATTATGCCTTTTTCTTGGAAGAAACATGTTGCCTCAGTACTAGAAAATTCTAAGCCATTATCAGACCTGATAGTTTTCAATCTAGTGTGGAACTGATTTTCTTTTAAGGATATGAAGGCTTTTATAGTACAAAGAGCATTGCTTTTACACCTAATAAGTTGTGTCCAAGTGGCTCTACTGTAATCATCTACCATAGTCAAGAAATAGTGATATCCATCATGTGTTGGTACATTGTAGGGTCCCCACAAATAAACATGCAGCAACTCAAATATTGAACTTGTTATAGTAACACTTTCTGGAAATGGCATTCTAGTTTGTCTAGCCATTGGACAAATTGTACAAGTGAAAGGTTGTTTGTTAGAAAACTTTAGAGGAATGGTAGATATGTTCTTCATTTTCACAAATGGTACATGTCCTAATCTAGCATGCCATAAGAATTCATTGACTTGATTGAAAGAAAAATGAGCAGCTGAGTTAGAAATCTTATCAGTGGAACAGACCTTTTTATTGATTATATGAGAATGTTTTGCATTAGGTAGTGATGGTGCTTTACAGTAGTTCATAAAGGAAACAGATTGAAACTTCTGTTGGGAACCAGTATCATCATTTACAGATGGAATGTGACACTTTGAACAAAAAAGATACAAACCACTCCTTGCTTTACCAAGTGCCAGAGGGCTCTTCAGAGAAGGGCCCTGCAGTAAACAAGAACTATTGTTAAAACTGACTGTCCCTCTGAGTTGGTTAGCTAAACAATAAACTAATATTAGATTGAACTTGAAACTAGGTAGATACAATACTTTATACAGAGTTAATGTTGAATTCAAACACACATCACCAATTTCAGTCACTTTAACCTTGTATCCATTTGGTAATGTGATTAAGAAGGGATAAGGTAGAGGCTTAAGGTTTATGAGATTGTGTTTTGTGTAGGTCATATGGTGAGATACTCCTGAGTCAATGATCCAAGAGCCACCAGTTAATCTTTCACAATTACATGACATATCACTTATCTTACTTATAGAAGAATGACAAGCAAGTATACCTGCTAGACTTGCAGCTCCACTTGACACATTGTTTGAATATTCAGACTCATTTCCAAGCAAATTGAGCAATTGTTCATATTGACTTTTTGACAGATTCACTGGCATTTGTTTTCCCTGCTCAAAATTCTCTTCACACTTGTAATTATCACCCTCAGAGGTATGTACATTTGCTGCAGATCCTCTTCCTCTTCCTCTTGGATTTCTTGTGTTGGTTGGATAACCATGAAGTTTGTAGCATCTATCTTTGACATGTCCAGTTCGTTTTCAATACTCACAAAACATATTTGATCTATTACCAGCATTAGAGTTTCCCCTATAGGCATTAGTGTTGTTGAAATTTCCAGCATTGCTATTGTTAAAACTGCCGGTGTTGTTGTAACTTCCATTTCCCCTACCTATGCCTCCTTTATAAGAACTAGAATTTGTTGAATTATTTTGAGACAACACAGATGCATTAAGTGAAGTGGACTCCAAAGCCATATGATTTGAAGGCTTCATTTCTCTCTGCCTCTCTTCCTGTGACAGGATAGCAAATGCCTGTGCCATTGTAGGCAAAGTAGGCATCATGAGGATGTTCCCTCGCACAGCAGTGTACATCTCATTTAAGCCCATCAAGAAGTGTATAAGTCTTCTGTCCTGCTCAGCCTTATACAGTTTTATCTTTCCTCCACAAGTACACACACAGCTACGTTGTGAATTCACATCAATTGCACTCATTTCCTCCCACAATTTCTTCATCTTTGTATAATAACTTGTGATTTCTAGAGTGCCTTGCATCAAATCATTTATCTCCGTCTGCAACTGATATAGCTTGCAGCCATTAGTCTGATCATATCTATCCTCCAATTCCTCCCACAATTCCTTAGCATTGTTAACATATTGCAGACTATCTCGTAGCTCTGGGGAGAGGGAGTTTAGAACCCAAGATGTCACCATATCATCACACCTCTCCCACTGAATGAATGATGGATCTGTAAAGCTTGGTTTCACGATCTTACCATTGATGAATCAAGTTTTATTCTTAACGGACAATGCTCTAAGAGCTGCTCTTCTCGATGATCTGTAACTAGTTCCATCAAACACCATAGGAACCAAGGTAGAAGTAGCATTTTAAGAAGGATGCAGATAGAAAGGGCTGTTAAAATCTGGTCTTTTTAAGGAGTTACTAGTATTCACATCAGTTGAAGTATCACCCATGGAGAATGAATTGATATTCAACAAATGGAAAATCTATGAATCAGCAACAAGTAACTAACCAAATCAAACAAAAAACAGAGAACAAAGGAGGACAAAAGAGAACAGAAGAGAAGAACAGATGAGATCAAAGCAAACAAATATGATCAGTGAGTCGATCAATCAATTAGATCAAAAAAGAGATCTAGTATGAGTAACCTTGCTCTGATACCATGATGAAATCATCAATACAAGTTGATGAAGCCAGCAATCTAAGCTGGAAGCTAATCTCATTCCTCCATTAATGGAGGTTGAGCTTCTTATAGGATGAAGGAAGGAGAAGGAACTTTTCTGTATTAGAATGCATTCATAAAACAGTACATTGGATGTGTATATATACACATCAATGAGTAGTCTAACAAATCAAACAAAAATGCAAAACATGTGAACTATAACCAACTATAACTAACTACTTGAAAGTTGAGTAATGACTAACTAACTAACAAATTGATAATTAACTCACACTAAACAAGCTAGTTTTATCCTAAGGGTGTCATCTAACCACCGATTTGGGACAACCAACGTATTAAAACTATTTATAATAAAAGCTAAAAACAAAATCATATGTATATCGTTTATATTTTTGTACATGTTACCTTTTTCTTATATCATAAAAACAAAATGTTGGATGATAACTCTGATGGATTGGTGTGTCCATTTGTGCATTGTACTCGAGACATTGAATGAATACAACTAAATATGAAGAACTTTGAATGAATATTTTTTCCAGATCATTTTGGTCATCATTGTGATTTTGTCAAACAAAAACAATGCAATAAAAGATCCATGATAGTTTAGTGATTTAATATTTTCTTAGTTGACCAAGCCATTAAATAAGGCTTTATTATTTTAAGATCAAAGCAATTGGGAATTGAGGTGTTGGGCATGATCATGGGATTTCTAAAGTCAAATTCTCCAATTTTCAATCAAAAGTCAAATTAAAGCATATGCCACCTAGCATACACATGCTGGCGACTTCTTACCCAAAAAAAAAAAAAAAAAAGTGCCCCAACACACCTCAATACCTAAGTCCCTATTTGACATGTCACAATAATTTTCTTGAAATTTCATTTTATTTGTTCATTTAAGCAAACTAAGACAATTATAACAATTTGTGATATATTGTCTCAAGTATTAAACATCTATATAAAGTGAGAGTAGTCAAATTAAAAATCTCAGAGTATCATTACAAGATTAATTTAACACAATATATATTTTACCTATTTTTTTCCATTGATTTTATTCATAACCTATGTATGAGATATTTAATAGTTATTTTATATATTTAGTAGGAATAACAATTGCATATCAAAGAATGTGAAAAGAAAAATACTTTATTTTGTTTAGTAAAAATCGTGTTACAGGTAAAGTCGAAAGATTCATCACAATAATTTTACGTATAATAATATAATTTTTTCTTTTCATACAAATTCATATGTTAAAATGTTGTTAGTTTAGATGATTTGTAGATTTGCTTGCTGGAGTTGATTCTGTTTTGTTTAATAATTGTCTAACATATGCTTTTCAGTCACAACATCGATGATGATGACAACTGTATTATATACATAAAATATAATTAGTAGAGTACTGTTGTTATTTCCGTTCATATAAGGACATGAATTTGTCAATAATTAACATTGAAATTATATGTTTAAATTATAAATTAGGATAATGCTAAATGACCAGAGAATTTTGTCAGAAAATTAAAAAATCAATAATTTTTTTTTTATTTTGAAACAAATTAAATTTATTTTATTTTATAATTAAAATATATTAAAGTCGAGGATAAAAATATTTAAAAAATAAAATAAAATAATCTGAAATTGCTATATACCATTCTAATCAAATTTTGATCAAAAGATTTTTCCTATAAATCAAATAGCTCTTCTCTGTTGGTCCGCCTCTCCTATATTCACACATTATAATAAGTGTTGAAAAATAATTTGGATGATAAATAACTAATGACATTAAGAATACAATATAGAAAAAAAAATTATTTTTCTTCAAATATTGAAGGTTACAAATAAAAATAAAATTCTATCTCTAAAATAGAAGAAAAATAAAAATGATTGGATTAAATACTATTAGTTTAAAGATGAATATTGTGCAAAAATTGTCCAAACAAATTATGCAAAGAAAGTTTGACCTACATGCATAGGTTGAGTCTCAACTCAAAAGATATTTAACGATTTTATCTAATTATATGTATTACGTAAGAAGTGAAAACAGAAGAAACTGCAATATATGTAATTATGGATGTCTTTTAAATGAAATTATTAGATCCACCATTATTCAGACATGATTCCAAGACTTACCTTAATCAACGGCTGCACTTTCTCTTGACTTAAACAAAGTCTATATTTATGGGTCTTCCTTATTTATTTATTTATTTAATTTTTTCTTTAATCCACGACCAAATTATTTTGGACATTTTTTCCACAGTTACAATGAAATAGGAGTTGGAGTGATGGTGTCAGGAATTTTGTGAACGATGTTTAATAAAGGAGGAACTATTGCTAATGAGATTTGAACAGATAACTCTTTCAAGGCATCTAAAATTATTAAAAATACAATGTAGATTTGTTTTGTCAAAAAATTCAAAATATGTTATTTAATCACTTTGTATCATTTTAGTTATACGTATGATATTATTTTCCGACTAAAGGATGTCTTAAAAGGTTATTGAAGTTCAAATTTAGGGCCAAAAGTGTGTCTTATCTACGGAATTATAGGATAACTATATTCTTCGTTTGATTTTGGTTTTAAGATTTCCCATCATTAGTCAACTGGTCTAAGCACCTCAAACTAATGGATTATCATATTTGATTTTATAAAAAAGAAAATGATCAAAACTGCCTCATCTATTGAAATAGGACAATTGTAACCTATGTTTGATTTTGGTTAAAGCAATTTATCACCGTTTAAAAAATTTGGCATTTTTGACGTCGGAATTCGGATCACCCAAAAAATGGTGTGCTATAGCTACACGAAATCGTCGAAATGAGGCGTATGCTCGCTTCGGGCTCGTTTGACCCTCCAATTATTGTGACAAGCCGTGATGGCCAACCGTATGCATAGACAAGGTCTTGACGGACGTCCAAAAAATTTGGCATTTTTGACGTCGGAATCCGGATCACCCAAAAATGGTGTGCTATAGCACACGAAAATCGTCGAAATGAGGCGTATGCTCGCTTCGGGGCTCGTTTGACCCTCCAAATGGGTCGGACAAGCCGTGATGGCCAACCGTATGCATAGACAAGGTCTTGACGGACGTCCACGAAAAAATTTGGCATTTTTGACGTCGGAATCCGGATCACCCAAAAAATGGTGTGCTATAGCACACGAAAATCGTCGAAATGAGGCGTATGCTCGCTTCGGGCTCGTTTGACCCTCCAAATGGGTCGGACAAGCCGTGATGGCCAACCGTATGCATAGACAAGGTCTTGACGGACGTCCACGAAAAAATTTGGCATTTTTGACGTCGGAATCCGGATCACCCAAAAAATGGTGTGCTATAGCACACGAAAATCGTCGAAATGAGGCGTATGCTCGCTTCGGGGCTCGTTTGACCCTCCAAATGGGTCGGACAAGCCGTGATGGCCAACCGTATGCATAGACAAGGTCTTGACGGACGTCCACGAAAAAATTTGGCATTTTTGACGTCGGAATCCGGATCACCCAAAAAATGGTGTGCTATAGCACACGAAAATCGTCGAAATGAGGCGTATGCTCGCTTCGGGGCTCGTTTGACCCTCCAAATGGGTCGGACAAGCCGTGATGGCCAACCGTATGCATAGACAAGGTCTTGACGGACGTCCACGAAAAAATTTGGCATTTTTGACGTCGGAATCCGGATCACCCAAAAAATGGTGTGCTATAGCACACGAAAATCGTCGAAATGAGGCGTATGCTCGCTTCGGGGCTCGTTTGACCCTCCAAATGGGTCGGACAAGCCGTGATGGCCAACCGTATGCATAGACAAGGTCTTGACGGACGTCCACGAAAAAATTTGGCATTTTTGACGTCGGAATCCGGATCACCCAAAAAATGGTGTGCTATAGCACACGAAAATCGTCGAAATGAGGCGTATGCTCGCTTCGGGGCTCGTTTGACCCTCCAAATGGGTCGGACAAGCCGTGATGGCCAACCGTATGCATAGACAAGGTCTTGACGGACGTCCACGAAAAAATTTGGCATTTTTGACGTCGGAATCCGGATCACCCAAAAAATGGTGTGCTATAGCACACGAAAATCGTCGAAATGAGGCGTATGCTCGCTTCGGGGCTCGTTTGACCCTCCAAATGGGTCGGACAAGCCGTGATGGCCAACCGTATGCATAGACAAGGTCTTGACGGACGTCCACGAAAAAATTTGGCATTTTTGACGTCGGAATCCGGATCACCCAAAAAATGGTGTGCTATAGCACACGAAAATCGTCGAAATGAGGCGTATGCTCGCTTCGGGGCTCGTTTGACCCTCCAAATGGGTCGGACAAGCCGTGATGGCCAACCGTATGCATAGACAAGGTCTTGACGGACGTCCACGAAAAAATTTGGCATTTTTGACGTCGGAATCCGGATCACCCAAAAAATGGTGTGCTATAGCACACGAAAATCGTCGAAATGAGGCGTATGCTCGCTTCGGGGCTCGTTTGACCCTCCAAATGGGTCGGACAAGCCGTGATGGCCAACCGTATGCATAGACAAGGTCTTGACGGACGTCCACGAAAAAATTTGGCATTTTTGACGTCGGAATCCGGATCACCCAAAAAATGGTGTGCTATAGCACACGAAAATCGTCGAAATGAGGCGTATGCTCGCTTCGGGGCTCGTTTGACCCTCCAAATGGGTCGGACAAGCCGTGATGGCCAACCGTATGCATAGACAAGGTCTTGACGGACGTCCACGAAAAAATTTGGCATTTTTGACGTCGGAATCCGGATCACCCAAAAAATGGTGTGCTATAGCACACGAAAATCGTCGAAATGAGGCGTATGCTCGCTTCGGGGCTCGTTTGACCCTCCAAATGGGTCGGACAAGCCGTGATGGCCAACCGTATGCATAGACAAGGTCTTGACGGACGTCCACGAAAAAATTTGGCATTTTTGACGTCGGAATCCGGATCACCCAAAAAATGGTGTGCTATAGCACACGAAAATCGTCGAAATGAGGCGTATGCTCGCTTCGGGGCTCGTTTGACCCTCCAAATGGGTCGGACAAGCCGTGATGGCCAACCGTATGCATAGACAAGGTCTTGACGGACGTCCACGAAAAAATTTGGCATTTTTGACGTCGGAATCCGGATCACCCAAAAAATGGTGTGCTATAGCACACGAAAATCGTCGAAATGAGGCGTATGCTCGCTTCGGGGCTCGTTTGACCCTCCAAATGGGTCGGACAAGCCGTGATGGCCAACCGTATGCATAGACAAGGTCTTGACGGACGTCCACGAAAAAATTTGGCATTTTTGACGTCGGAATCCGGATCACCCAAAAAATGGTGTGCTATAGCACACGAAAATCGTCGAAATGAGGCGTATGCTCGCTTCGGGGCTCGTTTGACCCTCCAAATGGGTCGGACAAGCCGTGATGGCCAACCGTATGCATAGACAAGGTCTTGACGGACGTCCACGAAAAAATTTGGCATTTTTGACGTCGGAATCCGGATCACCCAAAAAATGGTGTGCTATAGCACACGAAAATCGTCGAAATGAGGCGTATGCTCGCTTCGGGGCTCGTTTGACCCTCCAAATGGGTCGGACAAGCCGTGATGGCCAACCGTATGCATAGACAAGGTCTTGACGGACGTCCACGAAAAAATTTGGCATTTTTGACGTCGGAATCCGGATCACCCAAAAAATGGTGTGCTATAGCACACGAAAATCGTCGAAATGAGGCGTATGCTCGCTTCGGGGCTCGTTTGACCCTCCAAATGGGTCGGACAAGCCGTGATGGCCAACCGTATGCATAGACAAGGTCTTGACGGACGTCCACGAAAAAATTTGGCATTTTTGACGTCGGAATCCGGATCACCCAAAAAATGGTGTGCTATAGCACACGAAAATCGTCGAAATGAGGCGTATGCTCGCTTCGGGGCTCGTTTGACCCTCCAAATGGGTCGGACAAGCCGTGATGGCCAACCGTATGCATAGACAAGGTCTTGACGGACGTCCACGAAAAAATTTGGCATTTTTGACGTCGGAATCCGGATCACCCAAAAAATGGTGTGCTATAGCACACGAAAATCGTCGAAATGAGGCGTATGCTCGCTTCGGGGCTCGTTTGACCCTCCAAATGGGTCGGACAAGCCGTGATGGCCAACCGTATGCATAGACAAGGTCTTGACGGACGTCCACGAAAAAATTTGGCATTTTTGACGTCGGAATCCGGATCACCCAAAAAATGGTGTGCTATAGCACACGAAAATCGTCGAAATGAGGCGTATGCTCGCTTCGGGGCTCGTTTGACCCTCCAAATGGGTCGGACAAGCCGTGATGGCCAACCGTATGCATAGACAAGGTCTTGACGGACGTCCACGAAAAAATTTGGCATTTTTGACGTCGGAATCCGGATCACCCAAAAAATGGTGTGCTATAGCACACGAAAATCGTCGAAATGAGGCGTATGCTCGCTTCGGGGCTCGTTTGACCCTCCAAATGGGTCGGACAAGCCGTGATGGCCAACCGTATGCATAGACAAGGTCTTGACGGACGTCCACGAAAAAATTTGGCATTTTTGACGTCGGAATCCGGATCACCCAAAAAATGGTGTGCTATAGCACACGAAAATCGTCGAAATGAGGCGTATGCTCGCTTCGGGGCTCGTTTGACCCTCCAAATGGGTCGGACAAGCCGTGATGGCCAACCGTATGCATAGACAAGGTCTTGACGGACGTCCACGAAAAAATTTGGCATTTTTGACGTCGGAATCCGGATCACCCAAAAAATGGTGTGCTATAGCACACGAAAATCGTCGAAATGAGGCGTATGCTCGCTTCGGGGCTCGTTTGACCCTCCAAATGGGTCGGACAAGCCGTGATGGCCAACCGTATGCATAGACAAGGTCTTGACGGACGTCCACGAAAAAATTTGGCATTTTTGACGTCGGAATCCGGATCACCCAAAAAATGGTGTGCTATAGCACACGAAAATCGTCGAAATGAGGCGTATGCTCGCTTCGGGGCTCGTTTGACCCTCCAAATGGGTCGGACAAGCCGTGATGGCCAACCGTATGCATAGACAAGGTCTTGACGGACGTCCACGAAAAAATTTGGCATTTTTGACGTCGGAATCCGGATCACCCAAAAAATGGTGTGCTATAGCACACGAAAATCGTCGAAATGAGGCGTATGCTCGCTTCGGGGCTCGTTTGACCCTCCAAATGGGTCGGACAAGCCGTGATGGCCAACCGTATGCATAGACAAGGTCTTGACGGACGTCCACGAAAAAATTTGGCATTTTTGACGTCGGAATCCGGATCACCCAAAAAATGGTGTGCTATAGCACACGAAAATCGTCGAAATGAGGCGTATGCTCGCTTCGGGGCTCGTTTGACCCTCCAAATGGGTCGGACAAGCCGTGATGGCCAACCGTATGCATAGACAAGGTCTTGACGGACGTCCACGAAAAAATTTGGCATTTTTGACGTCGGAATCCGGATCACCCAAAAAATGGTGTGCTATAGCACACGAAAATCGTCGAAATGAGGCGTATGCTCGCTTCGGGGCTCGTTTGACCCTCCAAATGGGTCGGACAAGCCGTGATGGCCAACCGTATGCATAGACAAGGTCTTGACGGACGTCCACGAAAAAATTTGGCATTTTTGACGTCGGAATCCGGATCACCCAAAAAATGGTGTGCTATAGCACACGAAAATCGTCGAAATGAGGCGTATGCTCGCTTCGGGGCTCGTTTGACCCTCCAAATGGGTCGGACAAGCCGTGATGGCCAACCGTATGCATAGACAAGGTCTTGACGGACGTCCACGAAAAAATTTGGCATTTTTGACGTCGGAATCCGGATCACCCAAAAAATGGTGTGCTATAGCACACGAAAATCGTCGAAATGAGGCGTATGCTCGCTTCGGGGCTCGTTTGACCCTCCAAATGGGTCGGACAAGCCGTGATGGCCAACCGTATGCATAGACAAGGTCTTGACGGACGTCCACGAAAAAATTTGGCATTTTTGACGTCGGAATCCGGATCACCCAAAAAATGGTGTGCTATAGCACACGAAAATCGTCGAAATGAGGCGTATGCTCGCTTCGGGGCTCGTTTGACCCTCCAAATGGGTCGGACAAGCCGTGATGGCCAACCGTATGCATAGACAAGGTCTTGACGGACGTCCACGAAAAAATTTGGCATTTTTGACGTCGGAATCCGGATCACCCAAAAAATGGTGTGCTATAGCACACGAAAATCGTCGAAATGAGGCGTATGCTCGCTTCGGGGCTCGTTTGACCCTCCAAATGGGTCGGACAAGCCGTGATGGCCAACCGTATGCATAGACAAGGTCTTGACGGACGTCCACGAAAAAATTTGGCATTTTTGACGTCGGAATCCGGATCACCCAAAAAATGGTGTGCTATAGCACACGAAAATCGTCGAAATGAGGCGTATGCTCGCTTCGGGGCTCGTTTGACCCTCCAAATGGGTCGGACAAGCCGTGATGGCCAACCGTATGCATAGACAAGGTCTTGACGGACGTCCACGAAAAAATTTGGCATTTTTGACGTCGGAATCCGGATCACCCAAAAAATGGTGTGCTATAGCACACGAAAATCGTCGAAATGAGGCGTATGCTCGCTTCGGGGCTCGTTTGACCCTCCAAATGGGTCGGACAAGCCGTGATGGCCAACCGTATGCATAGACAAGGTCTTGACGGACGTCCACGAAAAAATTTGGCATTTTTGACGTCGGAATCCGGATCACCCAAAAAATGGTGTGCTATAGCACACGAAAATCGTCGAAATGAGGCGTATGCTCGCTTCGGGGCTCGTTTGACCCTCCAAATGGGTCGGACAAGCCGTGATGGCCAACCGTATGCATAGACAAGGTCTTGACGGACGTCCACGAAAAAATTTGGCATTTTTGACGTCGGAATCCGGATCACCCAAAAAATGGTGTGCTATAGCACACGAAAATCGTCGAAATGAGGCGTATGCTCGCTTCGGGGCTCGTTTGACCCTCCAAATGGGTCGGACAAGCCGTGATGGCCAACCGTATGCATAGACAAGGTCTTGACGGACGTCCACGAAAAAATTTGGCATTTTTGACGTCGGAATCCGGATCACCCAAAAAATGGTGTGCTATAGCACACGAAAATCGTCGAAATGAGGCGTATGCTCGCTTCGGGGCTCGTTTGACCCTCCAAATGGGTCGGACAAGCCGTGATGGCCAACCGTATGCATAGACAAGGTCTTGACGGACGTCCACGAAAAAATTTGGCATTTTTGACGTCGGAATCCGGATCACCCAAAAAATGGTGTGCTATAGCACACGAAAATCGTCGAAATGAGGCGTATGCTCGCTTCGGGGCTCGTTTGACCCTCCAAATGGGTCGGACAAGCCGTGATGGCCAACCGTATGCATAGACAAGGTCTTGACGGACGTCCACGAAAAAATTTGGCATTTTTGACGTCGGAATCCGGATCACCCAAAAAATGGTGTGCTATAGCACACGAAAATCGTCGAAATGAGGCGTATGCTCGCTTCGGGGCTCGTTTGACCCTCCAAATGGGTCGGACAAGCCGTGATGGCCAACCGTATGCATAGACAAGGTCTTGACGGACGTCCACGAAAAAATTTGGCATTTTTGACGTCGGAATCCGGATCACCCAAAAAATGGTGTGCTATAGCACACGAAAATCGTCGAAATGAGGCGTATGCTCGCTTCGGGGCTCGTTTGACCCTCCAAATGGGTCGGACAAGCCGTGATGGCCAACCGTATGCATAGACAAGGTCTTGACGGACGTCCACGAAAAAATTTGGCATTTTTGACGTCGGAATCCGGATCACCCAAAAAATGGTGTGCTATAGCACACGAAAATCGTCGAAATGAGGCGTATGCTCGCTTCGGGGCTCGTTTGACCCTCCAAATGGGTCGGACAAGCCGTGATGGCCAACCGTATGCATAGACAAGGTCTTGACGGACGTCCACGAAAAAATTTGGCATTTTTGACGTCGGAATCCGGATCACCCAAAAAATGGTGTGCTATAGCACACGAAAATCGTCGAAATGAGGCGTATGCTCGCTTCGGGGCTCGTTTGACCCTCCAAATGGGTCGGACAAGCCGTGATGGCCAACCGTATGCATAGACAAGGTCTTGACGGACGTCCACGAAAAAATTTGGCATTTTTGACGTCGGAATCCGGATCACCCAAAAAATGGTGTGCTATAGCACACGAAAATCGTCGAAATGAGGCGTATGCTCGCTTCGGGGCTCGTTTGACCCTCCAAATGGGTCGGACAAGCCGTGATGGCCAACCGTATGCATAGACAAGGTCTTGACGGACGTCCACGAAAAAATTTGGCATTTTTGACGTCGGAATCCGGATCACCCAAAAAATGGTGTGCTATAGCACACGAAAATCGTCGAAATGAGGCGTATGCTCGCTTCGGGGCTCGTTTGACCCTCCAAATGGGTCGGACAAGCCGTGATGGCCAACCGTATGCATAGACAAGGTCTTGACGGACGTCCACGAAAAAATTTGGCATTTTTGACGTCGGAATCCGGATCACCCAAAAAATGGTGTGCTATAGCACACGAAAATCGTCGAAATGAGGCGTATGCTCGCTTCGGGGCTCGTTTGACCCTCCAAATGGGTCGGACAAGCCGTGATGGCCAACCGTATGCATAGACAAGGTCTTGACGGACGTCCACGAAAAAATTTGGCATTTTTGACGTCGGAATCCGGATCACCCAAAAAATGGTGTGCTATAGCACACGAAAATCGTCGAAATGAGGCGTATGCTCGCTTCGGGGCTCGTTTGACCCTCCAAATGGGTCGGACAAGCCGTGATGGCCAACCGTATGCATAGACAAGGTCTTGACGGACGTCCACGAAAAAATTTGGCATTTTTGACGTCGGAATCCGGATCACCCAAAAAATGGTGTGCTATAGCACACGAAAATCGTCGAAATGAGGCGTATGCTCGCTTCGGGGCTCGTTTGACCCTCCAAATGGGTCGGACAAGCCGTGATGGCCAACCGTATGCATAGACAAGGTCTTGACGGACGTCCACGAAAAAATTTGGCATTTTTGACGTCGGAATCCGGATCACCCAAAAAATGGTGTGCTATAGCACACGAAAATCGTCGAAATGAGGCGTATGCTCGCTTCGGGGCTCGTTTGACCCTCCAAATGGGTCGGACAAGCCGTGATGGCCAACCGTATGCATAGACAAGGTCTTGACGGACGTCCACGAAAAAATTTGGCATTTTTGACGTCGGAATCCGGATCACCCAAAAAATGGTGTGCTATAGCACACGAAAATCGTCGAAATGAGGCGTATGCTCGCTTCGGGGCTCGTTTGACCCTCCAAATGGGTCGGACAAGCCGTGATGGCCAACCGTATGCATAGACAAGGTCTTGACGGACGTCCACGAAAAAATTTGGCATTTTTGACGTCGGAATCCGGATCACCCAAAAAATGGTGTGCTATAGCACACGAAAATCGTCGAAATGAGGCGTATGCTCGCTTCGGGGCTCGTTTGACCCTCCAAATGGGTCGGACAAGCCGTGATGGCCAACCGTATGCATAGACAAGGTCTTGACGGACGTCCACGAAAAAATTTGGCATTTTTGACGTCGGAATCCGGATCACCCAAAAAATGGTGTGCTATAGCACACGAAAATCGTCGAAATGAGGCGTATGCTCGCTTCGGGGCTCGTTTGACCCTCCAAATGGGTCGGACAAGCCGTGATGGCCAACCGTATGCATAGACAAGGTCTTGACGGACGTCCACGAAAAAATTTGGCATTTTTGACGTCGGAATCCGGATCACCCAAAAAATGGTGTGCTATAGCACACGAAAATCGTCGAAATGAGGCGTATGCTCGCTTCGGGGCTCGTTTGACCCTCCAAATGGGTCGGACAAGCCGTGATGGCCAACCGTATGCATAGACAAGGTCTTGACGGACGTCCACGAAAAAATTTGGCATTTTTGACGTCGGAATCCGGATCACCCAAAAAATGGTGTGCTATAGCACACGAAAATCGTCGAAATGAGGCGTATGCTCGCTTCGGGGCTCGTTTGACCCTCCAAATGGGTCGGACAAGCCGTGATGGCCAACCGTATGCATAGACAAGGTCTTGACGGACGTCCACGAAAAAATTTGGCATTTTTGACGTCGGAATCCGGATCACCCAAAAAATGGTGTGCTATAGCACACGAAAATCGTCGAAATGAGGCGTATGCTCGCTTCGGGGCTCGTTTGACCCTCCAAATGGGTCGGACAAGCCGTGATGGCCAACCGTATGCATAGACAAGGTCTTGACGGACGTCCACGAAAAAATTTGGCATTTTTGACGTCGGAATCCGGATCACCCAAAAAATGGTGTGCTATAGCACACGAAAATCGTCGAAATGAGGCGTATGCTCGCTTCGGGGCTCGTTTGACCCTCCAAATGGGTCGGACAAGCCGTGATGGCCAACCGTATGCATAGACAAGGTCTTGACGGACGTCCACGAAAAAATTTGGCATTTTTGACGTCGGAATCCGGATCACCCAAAAAATGGTGTGCTATAGCACACGAAAATCGTCGAAATGAGGCGTATGCTCGCTTCGGGGCTCGTTTGACCCTCCAAATGGGTCGGACAAGCCGTGATGGCCAACCGTATGCATAGACAAGGTCTTGACGGACGTCCACGAAAAAATTTGGCATTTTTGACGTCGGAATCCGGATCACCCAAAAAATGGTGTGCTATAGCACACGAAAATCGTCGAAATGAGGCGTATGCTCGCTTCGGGGCTCGTTTGACCCTCCAAATGGGTCGGACAAGCCGTGATGGCCAACCGTATGCATAGACAAGGTCTTGACGGACGTCCACGAAAAAATTTGGCATTTTTGACGTCGGAATCCGGATCACCCAAAAAATGGTGTGCTATAGCACACGAAAATCGTCGAAATGAGGCGTATGCTCGCTTCGGGGCTCGTTTGACCCTCCAAATGGGTCGGACAAGCCGTGATGGCCAACCGTATGCATAGACAAGGTCTTGACGGACGTCCACGAAAAAATTTGGCATTTTTGACGTCGGAATCCGGATCACCCAAAAAATGGTGTGCTATAGCACACGAAAATCGTCGAAATGAGGCGTATGCTCGCTTCGGGGCTCGTTTGACCCTCCAAATGGGTCGGACAAGCCGTGATGGCCAACCGTATGCATAGACAAGGTCTTGACGGACGTCCACGAAAAAATTTGGCATTTTTGACGTCGGAATCCGGATCACCCAAAAAATGGTGTGCTATAGCACACGAAAATCGTCGAAATGAGGCGTATGCTCGCTTCGGGGCTCGTTTGACCCTCCAAATGGGTCGGACAAGCCGTGATGGCCAACCGTATGCATAGACAAGGTCTTGACGGACGTCCACGAAAAAATTTGGCATTTTTGACGTCGGAATCCGGATCACCCAAAAAATGGTGTGCTATAGCACACGAAAATCGTCGAAATGAGGCGTATGCTCGCTTCGGGGCTCGTTTGACCCTCCAAATGGGTCGGACAAGCCGTGATGGCCAACCGTATGCATAGACAAGGTCTTGACGGACGTCCACGAAAAAATTTGGCATTTTTGACGTCGGAATCCGGATCACCCAAAAAATGGTGTGCTATAGCACACGAAAATCGTCGAAATGAGGCGTATGCTCGCTTCGGGGCTCGTTTGACCCTCCAAATGGGTCGGACAAGCCGTGATGGCCAACCGTATGCATAGACAAGGTCTTGACGGACGTCCACGAAAAAATTTGGCATTTTTGACGTCGGAATCCGGATCACCCAAAAAATGGTGTGCTATAGCACACGAAAATCGTCGAAATGAGGCGTATGCTCGCTTCGGGGCTCGTTTGACCCTCCAAATGGGTCGGACAAGCCGTGATGGCCAACCGTATGCATAGACAAGGTCTTGACGGACGTCCACGAAAAAATTTGGCATTTTTGACGTCGGAATCCGGATCACCCAAAAAATGGTGTGCTATAGCACACGAAAATCGTCGAAATGAGGCGTATGCTCGCTTCGGGGCTCGTTTGACCCTCCAAATGGGTCGGACAAGCCGTGATGGCCAACCGTATGCATAGACAAGGTCTTGACGGACGTCCACGAAAAAATTTGGCATTTTTGACGTCGGAATCCGGATCACCCAAAAAATGGTGTGCTATAGCACACGAAAATCGTCGAAATGAGGCGTATGCTCGCTTCGGGGCTCGTTTGACCCTCCAAATGGGTCGGACAAGCCGTGATGGCCAACCGTATGCATAGACAAGGTCTTGACGGACGTCCACGAAAAAATTTGGCATTTTTGACGTCGGAATCCGGATCACCCAAAAAATGGTGTGCTATAGCACACGAAAATCGTCGAAATGAGGCGTATGCTCGCTTCGGGGCTCGTTTGACCCTCCAAATGGGTCGGACAAGCCGTGATGGCCAACCGTATGCATAGACAAGGTCTTGACGGACGTCCACGAAAAAATTTGGCATTTTTGACGTCGGAATCCGGATCACCCAAAAAATGGTGTGCTATAGCACACGAAAATCGTCGAAATGAGGCGTATGCTCGCTTCGGGGCTCGTTTGACCCTCCAAATGGGTCGGACAAGCCGTGATGGCCAACCGTATGCATAGACAAGGTCTTGACGGACGTCCACGAAAAAATTTGGCATTTTTGACGTCGGAATCCGGATCACCCAAAAAATGGTGTGCTATAGCACACGAAAATCGTCGAAATGAGGCGTATGCTCGCTTCGGGGCTCGTTTGACCCTCCAAATGGGTCGGACAAGCCGTGATGGCCAACCGTATGCATAGACAAGGTCTTGACGGACGTCCACGAAAAAATTTGGCATTTTTGACGTCGGAATCCGGATCACCCAAAAAATGGTGTGCTATAGCACACGAAAATCGTCGAAATGAGGCGTATGCTCGCTTCGGGGCTCGTTTGACCCTCCAAATGGGTCGGACAAGCCGTGATGGCCAACCGTATGCATAGACAAGGTCTTGACGGACGTCCACGAAAAAATTTGGCATTTTTGACGTCGGAATCCGGATCACCCAAAAAATGGTGTGCTATAGCACACGAAAATCGTCGAAATGAGGCGTATGCTCGCTTCGGGGCTCGTTTGACCCTCCAAATGGGTCGGACAAGCCGTGATGGCCAACCGTATGCATAGACAAGGTCTTGACGGACGTCCACGAAAAAATTTGGCATTTTTGACGTCGGAATCCGGATCACCCAAAAAATGGTGTGCTATAGCACACGAAAATCGTCGAAATGAGGCGTATGCTCGCTTCGGGGCTCGTTTGACCCTCCAAATGGGTCGGACAAGCCGTGATGGCCAACCGTATGCATAGACAAGGTCTTGACGGACGTCCACGAAAAAATTTGGCATTTTTGACGTCGGAATCCGGATCACCCAAAAAATGGTGTGCTATAGCACACGAAAATCGTCGAAATGAGGCGTATGCTCGCTTCGGGGCTCGTTTGACCCTCCAAATGGGTCGGACAAGCCGTGATGGCCAACCGTATGCATAGACAAGGTCTTGACGGACGTCCACGAAAAAATTTGGCATTTTTGACGTCGGAATCCGGATCACCCAAAAAATGGTGTGCTATAGCACACGAAAATCGTCGAAATGAGGCGTATGCTCGCTTCGGGGCTCGTTTGACCCTCCAAATGGGTCGGACAAGCCGTGATGGCCAACCGTATGCATAGACAAGGTCTTGACGGACGTCCACGAAAAAATTTGGCATTTTTGACGTCGGAATCCGGATCACCCAAAAAATGGTGTGCTATAGCACACGAAAATCGTCGAAATGAGGCGTATGCTCGCTTCGGGGCTCGTTTGACCCTCCAAATGGGTCGGACAAGCCGTGATGGCCAACCGTATGCATAGACAAGGTCTTGACGGACGTCCACGAAAAAATTTGGCATTTTTGACGTCGGAATCCGGATCACCCAAAAAATGGTGTGCTATAGCACACGAAAATCGTCGAAATGAGGCGTATGCTCGCTTCGGGGCTCGTTTGACCCTCCAAATGGGTCGGACAAGCCGTGATGGCCAACCGTATGCATAGACAAGGTCTTGACGGACGTCCACGAAAAAATTTGGCATTTTTGACGTCGGAATCCGGATCACCCAAAAAATGGTGTGCTATAGCACACGAAAATCGTCGAAATGAGGCGTATGCTCGCTTCGGGGCTCGTTTGACCCTCCAAATGGGTCGGACAAGCCGTGATGGCCAACCGTATGCATAGACAAGGTCTTGACGGACGTCCACGAAAAAATTTGGCATTTTTGACGTCGGAATCCGGATCACCCAAAAAATGGTGTGCTATAGCACACGAAAATCGTCGAAATGAGGCGTATGCTCGCTTCGGGGCTCGTTTGACCCTCCAAATGGGTCGGACAAGCCGTGATGGCCAACCGTATGCATAGACAAGGTCTTGACGGACGTCCACGAAAAAATTTGGCATTTTTGACGTCGGAATCCGGATCACCCAAAAAATGGTGTGCTATAGCACACGAAAATCGTCGAAATGAGGCGTATGCTCGCTTCGGGGCTCGTTTGACCCTCCAAATGGGTCGGACAAGCCGTGATGGCCAACCGTATGCATAGACAAGGTCTTGACGGACGTCCACGAAAAAATTTGGCATTTTTGACGTCGGAATCCGGATCACCCAAAAAATGGTGTGCTATAGCACACGAAAATCGTCGAAATGAGGCGTATGCTCGCTTCGGGGCTCGTTTGACCCTCCAAATGGGTCGGACAAGCCGTGATGGCCAACCGTATGCATAGACAAGGTCTTGACGGACGTCCACGAAAAAATTTGGCATTTTTGACGTCGGAATCCGGATCACCCAAAAAATGGTGTGCTATAGCACACGAAAATCGTCGAAATGAGGCGTATGCTCGCTTCGGGGCTCGTTTGACCCTCCAAATGGGTCGGACAAGCCGTGATGGCCAACCGTATGCATAGACAAGGTCTTGACGGACGTCCACGAAAAAATTTGGCATTTTTGACGTCGGAATCCGGATCACCCAAAAAATGGTGTGCTATAGCACACGAAAATCGTCGAAATGAGGCGTATGCTCGCTTCGGGGCTCGTTTGACCCTCCAAATGGGTCGGACAAGCCGTGATGGCCAACCGTATGCATAGACAAGGTCTTGACGGACGTCCACGAAAAAATTTGGCATTTTTGACGTCGGAATCCGGATCACCCAAAAAATGGTGTGCTATAGCACACGAAAATCGTCGAAATGAGGCGTATGCTCGCTTCGGGGCTCGTTTGACCCTCCAAATGGGTCGGACAAGCCGTGATGGCCAACCGTATGCATAGACAAGGTCTTGACGGACGTCCACGAAAAAATTTGGCATTTTTGACGTCGGAATCCGGATCACCCAAAAAATGGTGTGCTATAGCACACGAAAATCGTCGAAATGAGGCGTATGCTCGCTTCGGGGCTCGTTTGACCCTCCAAATGGGTCGGACAAGCCGTGATGGCCAACCGTATGCATAGACAAGGTCTTGACGGACGTCCACGAAAAAATTTGGCATTTTTGACGTCGGAATCCGGATCACCCAAAAAATGGTGTGCTATAGCACACGAAAATCGTCGAAATGAGGCGTATGCTCGCTTCGGGGCTCGTTTGACCCTCCAAATGGGTCGGACAAGCCGTGATGGCCAACCGTATGCATAGACAAGGTCTTGACGGACGTCCACGAAAAAATTTGGCATTTTTGACGTCGGAATCCGGATCACCCAAAAAATGGTGTGCTATAGCACACGAAAATCGTCGAAATGAGGCGTATGCTCGCTTCGGGGCTCGTTTGACCCTCCAAATGGGTCGGACAAGCCGTGATGGCCAACCGTATGCATAGACAAGGTCTTGACGGACGTCCACGAAAAAATTTGGCATTTTTGACGTCGGAATCCGGATCACCCAAAAAATGGTGTGCTATAGCACACGAAAATCGTCGAAATGAGGCGTATGCTCGCTTCGGGGCTCGTTTGACCCTCCAAATGGGTCGGACAAGCCGTGATGGCCAACCGTATGCATAGACAAGGTCTTGACGGACGTCCACGAAAAAATTTGGCATTTTTGACGTCGGAATCCGGATCACCCAAAAAATGGTGTGCTATAGCACACGAAAATCGTCGAAATGAGGCGTATGCTCGCTTCGGGGCTCGTTTGACCCTCCAAATGGGTCGGACAAGCCGTGATGGCCAACCGTATGCATAGACAAGGTCTTGACGGACGTCCACGAAAAAATTTGGCATTTTTGACGTCGGAATCCGGATCACCCAAAAAATGGTGTGCTATAGCACACGAAAATCGTCGAAATGAGGCGTATGCTCGCTTCGGGGCTCGTTTGACCCTCCAAATGGGTCGGACAAGCCGTGATGGCCAACCGTATGCATAGACAAGGTCTTGACGGACGTCCACGAAAAAATTTGGCATTTTTGACGTCGGAATCCGGATCACCCAAAAAATGGTGTGCTATAGCACACGAAAATCGTCGAAATGAGGCGTATGCTCGCTTCGGGGCTCGTTTGACCCTCCAAATGGGTCGGACAAGCCGTGATGGCCAACCGTATGCATAGACAAGGTCTTGACGGACGTCCACGAAAAAATTTGGCATTTTTGACGTCGGAATCCGGATCACCCAAAAAATGGTGTGCTATAGCACACGAAAATCGTCGAAATGAGGCGTATGCTCGCTTCGGGGCTCGTTTGACCCTCCAAATGGGTCGGACAAGCCGTGATGGCCAACCGTATGCATAGACAAGGTCTTGACGGACGTCCACGAAAAAATTTGGCATTTTTGACGTCGGAATCCGGATCACCCAAAAAATGGTGTGCTATAGCACACGAAAATCGTCGAAATGAGGCGTATGCTCGCTTCGGGGCTCGTTTGACCCTCCAAATGGGTCGGACAAGCCGTGATGGCCAACCGTATGCATAGACAAGGTCTTGACGGACGTCCACGAAAAAATTTGGCATTTTTGACGTCGGAATCCGGATCACCCAAAAAATGGTGTGCTATAGCACACGAAAATCGTCGAAATGAGGCGTATGCTCGCTTCGGGGCTCGTTTGACCCTCCAAATGGGTCGGACAAGCCGTGATGGCCAACCGTATGCATAGACAAGGTCTTGACGGACGTCCACGAAAAAATTTGGCATTTTTGACGTCGGAATCCGGATCACCCAAAAAATGGTGTGCTATAGCACACGAAAATCGTCGAAATGAGGCGTATGCTCGCTTCGGGGCTCGTTTGACCCTCCAAATGGGTCGGACAAGCCGTGATGGCCAACCGTATGCATAGACAAGGTCTTGACGGACGTCCACGAAAAAATTTGGCATTTTTGACGTCGGAATCCGGATCACCCAAAAAATGGTGTGCTATAGCACACGAAAATCGTCGAAATGAGGCGTATGCTCGCTTCGGGGCTCGTTTGACCCTCCAAATGGGTCGGACAAGCCGTGATGGCCAACCGTATGCATAGACAAGGTCTTGACGGACGTCCACGAAAAAATTTGGCATTTTTGACGTCGGAATCCGGATCACCCAAAAAATGGTGTGCTATAGCACACGAAAATCGTCGAAATGAGGCGTATGCTCGCTTCGGGGCTCGTTTGACCCTCCAAATGGGTCGGACAAGCCGTGATGGCCAACCGTATGCATAGACAAGGTCTTGACGGACGTCCACGAAAAAATTTGGCATTTTTGACGTCGGAATCCGGATCACCCAAAAAATGGTGTGCTATAGCACACGAAAATCGTCGAAATGAGGCGTATGCTCGCTTCGGGGCTCGTTTGACCCTCCAAATGGGTCGGACAAGCCGTGATGGCCAACCGTATGCATAGACAAGGTCTTGACGGACGTCCACGAAAAAATTTGGCATTTTTGACGTCGGAATCCGGATCACCCAAAAAATGGTGTGCTATAGCACACGAAAATCGTCGAAATGAGGCGTATGCTCGCTTCGGGGCTCGTTTGACCCTCCAAATGGGTCGGACAAGCCGTGATGGCCAACCGTATGCATAGACAAGGTCTTGACGGACGTCCACGAAAAAATTTGGCATTTTTGACGTCGGAATCCGGATCACCCAAAAAATGGTGTGCTATAGCACACGAAAATCGTCGAAATGAGGCGTATGCTCGCTTCGGGGCTCGTTTGACCCTCCAAATGGGTCGGACAAGCCGTGATGGCCAACCGTATGCATAGACAAGGTCTTGACGGACGTCCACGAAAAAATTTGGCATTTTTGACGTCGGAATCCGGATCACCCAAAAAATGGTGTGCTATAGCACACGAAAATCGTCGAAATGAGGCGTATGCTCGCTTCGGGGCTCGTTTGACCCTCCAAATGGGTCGGACAAGCCGTGATGGCCAACCGTATGCATAGACAAGGTCTTGACGGACGTCCACGAAAAAATTTGGCATTTTTGACGTCGGAATCCGGATCACCCAAAAAATGGTGTGCTATAGCACACGAAAATCGTCGAAATGAGGCGTATGCTCGCTTCGGGGCTCGTTTGACCCTCCAAATGGGTCGGACAAGCCGTGATGGCCAACCGTATGCATAGACAAGGTCTTGACGGACGTCCACGAAAAAATTTGGCATTTTTGACGTCGGAATCCGGATCACCCAAAAAATGGTGTGCTATAGCACACGAAAATCGTCGAAATGAGGCGTATGCTCGCTTCGGGGCTCGTTTGACCCTCCAAATGGGTCGGACAAGCCGTGATGGCCAACCGTATGCATAGACAAGGTCTTGACGGACGTCCACGAAAAAATTTGGCATTTTTGACGTCGGAATCCGGATCACCCAAAAAATGGTGTGCTATAGCACACGAAAATCGTCGAAATGAGGCGTATGCTCGCTTCGGGGCTCGTTTGACCCTCCAAATGGGTCGGACAAGCCGTGATGGCCAACCGTATGCATAGACAAGGTCTTGACGGACGTCCACGAAAAAATTTGGCATTTTTGACGTCGGAATCCGGATCACCCAAAAAATGGTGTGCTATAGCACACGAAAATCGTCGAAATGAGGCGTATGCTCGCTTCGGGGCTCGTTTGACCCTCCAAATGGGTCGGACAAGCCGTGATGGCCAACCGTATGCATAGACAAGGTCTTGACGGACGTCCACGAAAAAATTTGGCATTTTTGACGTCGGAATCCGGATCACCCAAAAAATGGTGTGCTATAGCACACGAAAATCGTCGAAATGAGGCGTATGCTCGCTTCGGGGCTCGTTTGACCCTCCAAATGGGTCGGACAAGCCGTGATGGCCAACCGTATGCATAGACAAGGTCTTGACGGACGTCCACGAAAAAATTTGGCATTTTTGACGTCGGAATCCGGATCACCCAAAAAATGGTGTGCTATAGCACACGAAAATCGTCGAAATGAGGCGTATGCTCGCTTCGGGGCTCGTTTGACCCTCCAAATGGGTCGGACAAGCCGTGATGGCCAACCGTATGCATAGACAAGGTCTTGACGGACGTCCACGAAAAAATTTGGCATTTTTGACGTCGGAATCCGGATCACCCAAAAAATGGTGTGCTATAGCACACGAAAATCGTCGAAATGAGGCGTATGCTCGCTTCGGGGCTCGTTTGACCCTCCAAATGGGTCGGACAAGCCGTGATGGCCAACCGTATGCATAGACAAGGTCTTGACGGACGTCCACGAAAAAATTTGGCATTTTTGACGTCGGAATCCGGATCACCCAAAAAATGGTGTGCTATAGCACACGAAAATCGTCGAAATGAGGCGTATGCTCGCTTCGGGGCTCGTTTGACCCTCCAAATGGGTCGGACAAGCCGTGATGGCCAACCGTATGCATAGACAAGGTCTTGACGGACGTCCACGAAAAAATTTGGCATTTTTGACGTCGGAATCCGGATCACCCAAAAAATGGTGTGCTATAGCACACGAAAATCGTCGAAATGAGGCGTATGCTCGCTTCGGGGCTCGTTTGACCCTCCAAATGGGTCGGACAAGCCGTGATGGCCAACCGTATGCATAGACAAGGTCTTGACGGACGTCCACGAAAAAATTTGGCATTTTTGACGTCGGAATCCGGATCACCCAAAAAATGGTGTGCTATAGCACACGAAAATCGTCGAAATGAGGCGTATGCTCGCTTCGGGGCTCGTTTGACCCTCCAAATGGGTCGGACAAGCCGTGATGGCCAACCGTATGCATAGACAAGGTCTTGACGGACGTCCACGAAAAAATTTGGCATTTTTGACGTCGGAATCCGGATCACCCAAAAAATGGTGTGCTATAGCACACGAAAATCGTCGAAATGAGGCGTATGCTCGCTTCGGGGCTCGTTTGACCCTCCAAATGGGTCGGACAAGCCGTGATGGCCAACCGTATGCATAGACAAGGTCTTGACGGACGTCCACGAAAAAATTTGGCATTTTTGACGTCGGAATCCGGATCACCCAAAAAATGGTGTGCTATAGCACACGAAAATCGTCGAAATGAGGCGTATGCTCGCTTCGGGGCTCGTTTGACCCTCCAAATGGGTCGGACAAGCCGTGATGGCCAACCGTATGCATAGACAAGGTCTTGACGGACGTCCACGAAAAAATTTGGCATTTTTGACGTCGGAATCCGGATCACCCAAAAAATGGTGTGCTATAGCACACGAAAATCGTCGAAATGAGGCGTATGCTCGCTTCGGGGCTCGTTTGACCCTCCAAATGGGTCGGACAAGCCGTGATGGCCAACCGTATGCATAGACAAGGTCTTGACGGACGTCCACGAAAAAATTTGGCATTTTTGACGTCGGAATCCGGATCACCCAAAAAATGGTGTGCTATAGCACACGAAAATCGTCGAAATGAGGCGTATGCTCGCTTCGGGGCTCGTTTGACCCTCCAAATGGGTCGGACAAGCCGTGATGGCCAACCGTATGCATAGACAAGGTCTTGACGGACGTCCACGAAAAAATTTGGCATTTTTGACGTCGGAATCCGGATCACCCAAAAAATGGTGTGCTATAGCACACGAAAATCGTCGAAATGAGGCGTATGCTCGCTTCGGGGCTCGTTTGACCCTCCAAATGGGTCGGACAAGCCGTGATGGCCAACCGTATGCATAGACAAGGTCTTGACGGACGTCCACGAAAAAATTTGGCATTTTTGACGTCGGAATCCGGATCACCCAAAAAATGGTGTGCTATAGCACACGAAAATCGTCGAAATGAGGCGTATGCTCGCTTCGGGGCTCGTTTGACCCTCCAAATGGGTCGGACAAGCCGTGATGGCCAACCGTATGCATAGACAAGGTCTTGACGGACGTCCACGAAAAAATTTGGCATTTTTGACGTCGGAATCCGGATCACCCAAAAAATGGTGTGCTATAGCACACGAAAATCGTCGAAATGAGGCGTATGCTCGCTTCGGGGCTCGTTTGACCCTCCAAATGGGTCGGACAAGCCGTGATGGCCAACCGTATGCATAGACAAGGTCTTGACGGACGTCCACGAAAAAATTTGGCATTTTTGACGTCGGAATCCGGATCACCCAAAAAATGGTGTGCTATAGCACACGAAAATCGTCGAAATGAGGCGTATGCTCGCTTCGGGGCTCGTTTGACCCTCCAAATGGGTCGGACAAGCCGTGATGGCCAACCGTATGCATAGACAAGGTCTTGACGGACGTCCACGAAAAAATTTGGCATTTTTGACGTCGGAATCCGGATCACCCAAAAAATGGTGTGCTATAGCACACGAAAATCGTCGAAATGAGGCGTATGCTCGCTTCGGGGCTCGTTTGACCCTCCAAATGGGTCGGACAAGCCGTGATGGCCAACCGTATGCATAGACAAGGTCTTGACGGACGTCCACGAAAAAATTTGGCATTTTTGACGTCGGAATCCGGATCACCCAAAAAATGGTGTGCTATAGCACACGAAAATCGTCGAAATGAGGCGTATGCTCGCTTCGGGGCTCGTTTGACCCTCCAAATGGGTCGGACAAGCCGTGATGGCCAACCGTATGCATAGACAAGGTCTTGACGGACGTCCACGAAAAAATTTGGCATTTTTGACGTCGGAATCCGGATCACCCAAAAAATGGTGTGCTATAGCACACGAAAATCGTCGAAATGAGGCGTATGCTCGCTTCGGGGCTCGTTTGACCCTCCAAATGGGTCGGACAAGCCGTGATGGCCAACCGTATGCATAGACAAGGTCTTGACGGACGTCCACGAAAAAATTTGGCATTTTTGACGTCGGAATCCGGATCACCCAAAAAATGGTGTGCTATAGCACACGAAAATCGTCGAAATGAGGCGTATGCTCGCTTCGGGGCTCGTTTGACCCTCCAAATGGGTCGGACAAGCCGTGATGGCCAACCGTATGCATAGACAAGGTCTTGACGGACGTCCACGAAAAAATTTGGCATTTTTGACGTCGGAATCCGGATCACCCAAAAAATGGTGTGCTATAGCACACGAAAATCGTCGAAATGAGGCGTATGCTCGCTTCGGGGCTCGTTTGACCCTCCAAATGGGTCGGACAAGCCGTGATGGCCAACCGTATGCATAGACAAGGTCTTGACGGACGTCCACGAAAAAATTTGGCATTTTTGACGTCGGAATCCGGATCACCCAAAAAATGGTGTGCTATAGCACACGAAAATCGTCGAAATGAGGCGTATGCTCGCTTCGGGGCTCGTTTGACCCTCCAAATGGGTCGGACAAGCCGTGATGGCCAACCGTATGCATAGACAAGGTCTTGACGGACGTCCACGAAAAAATTTGGCATTTTTGACGTCGGAATCCGGATCACCCAAAAAATGGTGTGCTATAGCACACGAAAATCGTCGAAATGAGGCGTATGCTCGCTTCGGGGCTCGTTTGACCCTCCAAATGGGTCGGACAAGCCGTGATGGCCAACCGTATGCATAGACAAGGTCTTGACGGACGTCCACGAAAAAATTTGGCATTTTTGACGTCGGAATCCGGATCACCCAAAAAATGGTGTGCTATAGCACACGAAAATCGTCGAAATGAGGCGTATGCTCGCTTCGGGGCTCGTTTGACCCTCCAAATGGGTCGGACAAGCCGTGATGGCCAACCGTATGCATAGACAAGGTCTTGACGGACGTCCACGAAAAAATTTGGCATTTTTGACGTCGGAATCCGGATCACCCAAAAAATGGTGTGCTATAGCACACGAAAATCGTCGAAATGAGGCGTATGCTCGCTTCGGGGCTCGTTTGACCCTCCAAATGGGTCGGACAAGCCGTGATGGCCAACCGTATGCATAGACAAGGTCTTGACGGACGTCCACGAAAAAATTTGGCATTTTTGACGTCGGAATCCGGATCACCCAAAAAATGGTGTGCTATAGCACACGAAAATCGTCGAAATGAGGCGTATGCTCGCTTCGGGGCTCGTTTGACCCTCCAAATGGGTCGGACAAGCCGTGATGGCCAACCGTATGCATAGACAAGGTCTTGACGGACGTCCACGAAAAAATTTGGCATTTTTGACGTCGGAATCCGGATCACCCAAAAAATGGTGTGCTATAGCACACGAAAATCGTCGAAATGAGGCGTATGCTCGCTTCGGGGCTCGTTTGACCCTCCAAATGGGTCGGACAAGCCGTGATGGCCAACCGTATGCATAGACAAGGTCTTGACGGACGTCCACGAAAAAATTTGGCATTTTTGACGTCGGAATCCGGATCACCCAAAAAATGGTGTGCTATAGCACACGAAAATCGTCGAAATGAGGCGTATGCTCGCTTCGGGGCTCGTTTGACCCTCCAAATGGGTCGGACAAGCCGTGATGGCCAACCGTATGCATAGACAAGGTCTTGACGGACGTCCACGAAAAAATTTGGCATTTTTGACGTCGGAATCCGGATCACCCAAAAAATGGTGTGCTATAGCACACGAAAATCGTCGAAATGAGGCGTATGCTCGCTTCGGGGCTCGTTTGACCCTCCAAATGGGTCGGACAAGCCGTGATGGCCAACCGTATGCATAGACAAGGTCTTGACGGACGTCCACGAAAAAATTTGGCATTTTTGACGTCGGAATCCGGATCACCCAAAAAATGGTGTGCTATAGCACACGAAAATCGTCGAAATGAGGCGTATGCTCGCTTCGGGGCTCGTTTGACCCTCCAAATGGGTCGGACAAGCCGTGATGGCCAACCGTATGCATAGACAAGGTCTTGACGGACGTCCACGAAAAAATTTGGCATTTTTGACGTCGGAATCCGGATCACCCAAAAAATGGTGTGCTATAGCACACGAAAATCGTCGAAATGAGGCGTATGCTCGCTTCGGGGCTCGTTTGACCCTCCAAATGGGTCGGACAAGCCGTGATGGCCAACCGTATGCATAGACAAGGTCTTGACGGACGTCCACGAAAAAATTTGGCATTTTTGACGTCGGAATCCGGATCACCCAAAAAATGGTGTGCTATAGCACACGAAAATCGTCGAAATGAGGCGTATGCTCGCTTCGGGGCTCGTTTGACCCTCCAAATGGGTCGGACAAGCCGTGATGGCCAACCGTATGCATAGACAAGGTCTTGACGGACGTCCACGAAAAAATTTGGCATTTTTGACGTCGGAATCCGGATCACCCAAAAAATGGTGTGCTATAGCACACGAAAATCGTCGAAATGAGGCGTATGCTCGCTTCGGGGCTCGTTTGACCCTCCAAATGGGTCGGACAAGCCGTGATGGCCAACCGTATGCATAGACAAGGTCTTGACGGACGTCCACGAAAAAATTTGGCATTTTTGACGTCGGAATCCGGATCACCCAAAAAATGGTGTGCTATAGCACACGAAAATCGTCGAAATGAGGCGTATGCTCGCTTCGGGGCTCGTTTGACCCTCCAAATGGGTCGGACAAGCCGTGATGGCCAACCGTATGCATAGACAAGGTCTTGACGGACGTCCACGAAAAAATTTGGCATTTTTGACGTCGGAATCCGGATCACCCAAAAAATGGTGTGCTATAGCACACGAAAATCGTCGAAATGAGGCGTATGCTCGCTTCGGGGCTCGTTTGACCCTCCAAATGGGTCGGACAAGCCGTGATGGCCAACCGTATGCATAGACAAGGTCTTGACGGACGTCCACGAAAAAATTTGGCATTTTTGACGTCGGAATCCGGATCACCCAAAAAATGGTGTGCTATAGCACACGAAAATCGTCGAAATGAGGCGTATGCTCGCTTCGGGGCTCGTTTGACCCTCCAAATGGGTCGGACAAGCCGTGATGGCCAACCGTATGCATAGACAAGGTCTTGACGGACGTCCACGAAAAATTTGGCATTTTTGACGTCGGAATCCGGATCACCCAAAAAATGGTGTGCTATAGCACACGAAAATCGTCGAAATGAGGCGTATGCTCGCTTCGGGGCTCGTTTGACCCTCCAAATGGGTCGGACAAGCCGTGATGGCCAACCGTATGCATAGACAAGGTCTTGACGGACGTCCACGAAAAAATTTGGCATTTTTGACGTCGGAATCCGGATCACCCAAAAAATGGTGTGCTATAGCACACGAAAATCGTCGAAATGAGGCGTATGCTCGCTTCGGGGCTCGTTTGACCCTCCAAATGGGTCGGACAAGCCGTGATGGCCAACCGTATGCATAGACAAGGTCTTGACGGACGTCCACGAAAAAATTTGGCATTTTTGACGTCGGAATCCGGATCACCCAAAAAATGGTGTGCTATAGCACACGAAAATCGTCGAAATGAGGCGTATGCTCGCTTCGGGGCTCGTTTGACCCTCCAAATGGGTCGGACAAGCCGTGATGGCCAACCGTATGCATAGACAAGGTCTTGACGGACGTCCACGAAAAAATTTGGCATTTTTGACGTCGGAATCCGGATCACCCAAAAAATGGTGTGCTATAGCACACGAAAATCGTCGAAATGAGGCGTATGCTCGCTTCGGGGCTCGTTTGACCCTCCAAATGGGTCGGACAAGCCGTGATGGCCAACCGTATGCATAGACAAGGTCTTGACGGACGTCCACGAAAAAATTTGGCATTTTTGACGTCGGAATCCGGATCACCCAAAAAATGGTGTGCTATAGCACACGAAAATCGTCGAAATGAGGCGTATGCTCGCTTCGGGGCTCGTTTGACCCTCCAAATGGGTCGGACAAGCCGTGATGGCCAACCGTATGCATAGACAAGGTCTTGACGGACGTCCACGAAAAAATTTGGCATTTTTGACGTCGGAATCCGGATCACCCAAAAAATGGTGTGCTATAGCACACGAAAATCGTCGAAATGAGGCGTATGCTCGCTTCGGGGCTCGTTTGACCCTCCAAATGGGTCGGACAAGCCGTGATGGCCAACCGTATGCATAGACAAGGTCTTGACGGACGTCCACGAAAAAATTTGGCATTTTTGACGTCGGAATCCGGATCACCCAAAAAATGGTGTGCTATAGCACACGAAAATCGTCGAAATGAGGCGTATGCTCGCTTCGGGGCTCGTTTGACCCTCCAAATGGGTCGGACAAGCCGTGATGGCCAACCGTATGCATAGACAAGGTCTTGACGGACGTCCACGAAAAAATTTGGCATTTTTGACGTCGGAATCCGGATCACCCAAAAAATGGTGTGCTATAGCACACGAAAATCGTCGAAATGAGGCGTATGCTCGCTTCGGGGCTCGTTTGACCCTCCAAATGGGTCGGACAAGCCGTGATGGCCAACCGTATGCATAGACAAGGTCTTGACGGACGTCCACGAAAAAATTTGGCATTTTTGACGTCGGAATCCGGATCACCCAAAAAATGGTGTGCTATAGCACACGAAAATCGTCGAAATGAGGCGTATGCTCGCTTCGGGGCTCGTTTGACCCTCCAAATGGGTCGGACAAGCCGTGATGGCCAACCGTATGCATAGACAAGGTCTTGACGGACGTCCACGAAAAAATTTGGCATTTTTGACGTCGGAATCCGGATCACCCAAAAAATGGTGTGCTATAGCACACGAAAATCGTCGAAATGAGGCGTATGCTCGCTTCGGGGCTCGTTTGACCCTCCAAATGGGTCGGACAAGCCGTGATGGCCAACCGTATGCATAGACAAGGTCTTGACGGACGTCCACGAAAAAATTTGGCATTTTTGACGTCGGAATCCGGATCACCCAAAAAATGGTGTGCTATAGCACACGAAAATCGTCGAAATGAGGCGTATGCTCGCTTCGGGGCTCGTTTGACCCTCCAAATGGGTCGGACAAGCCGTGATGGCCAACCGTATGCATAGACAAGGTCTTGACGGACGTCCACGAAAAAATTTGGCATTTTTGACGTCGGAATCCGGATCACCCAAAAAATGGTGTGCTATAGCACACGAAAATCGTCGAAATGAGGCGTATGCTCGCTTCGGGGCTCGTTTGACCCTCCAAATGGGTCGGACAAGCCGTGATGGCCAACCGTATGCATAGACAAGGTCTTGACGGACGTCCACGAAAAAATTTGGCATTTTTGACGTCGGAATCCGGATCACCCAAAAAATGGTGTGCTATAGCACACGAAAATCGTCGAAATGAGGCGTATGCTCGCTTCGGGGCTCGTTTGACCCTCCAAATGGGTCGGACAAGCCGTGATGGCCAACCGTATGCATAGACAAGGTCTTGACGGACGTCCACGAAAAAATTTGGCATTTTTGACGTCGGAATCCGGATCACCCAAAAAATGGTGTGCTATAGCACACGAAAATCGTCGAAATGAGGCGTATGCTCGCTTCGGGGCTCGTTTGACCCTCCAAATGGGTCGGACAAGCCGTGATGGCCAACCGTATGCATAGACAAGGTCTTGACGGACGTCCACGAAAAAATTTGGCATTTTTGACGTCGGAATCCGGATCACCCAAAAAATGGTGTGCTATAGCACACGAAAATCGTCGAAATGAGGCGTATGCTCGCTTCGGGGCTCGTTTGACCCTCCAAATGGGTCGGACAAGCCGTGATGGCCAACCGTATGCATAGACAAGGTCTTGACGGACGTCCACGAAAAAATTTGGCATTTTTGACGTCGGAATCCGGATCACCCAAAAAATGGTGTGCTATAGCACACGAAAATCGTCGAAATGAGGCGTATGCTCGCTTCGGGGCTCGTTTGACCCTCCAAATGGGTCGGACAAGCCGTGATGGCCAACCGTATGCATAGACAAGGTCTTGACGGACGTCCACGAAAAAATTTGGCATTTTTGACGTCGGAATCCGGATCACCCAAAAAATGGTGTGCTATAGCACACGAAAATCGTCGAAATGAGGCGTATGCTCGCTTCGGGGCTCGTTTGACCCTCCAAATGGGTCGGACAAGCCGTGATGGCCAACCGTATGCATAGACAAGGTCTTGACGGACGTCCACGAAAAAATTTGGCATTTTTGACGTCGGAATCCGGATCACCCAAAAAATGGTGTGCTATAGCACACGAAAATCGTCGAAATGAGGCGTATGCTCGCTTCGGGGCTCGTTTGACCCTCCAAATGGGTCGGACAAGCCGTGATGGCCAACCGTATGCATAGACAAGGTCTTGACGGACGTCCACGAAAAAATTTGGCATTTTTGACGTCGGAATCCGGATCACCCAAAAAATGGTGTGCTATAGCACACGAAAATCGTCGAAATGAGGCGTATGCTCGCTTCGGGGCTCGTTTGACCCTCCAAATGGGTCGGACAAGCCGTGATGGCCAACCGTATGCATAGACAAGGTCTTGACGGACGTCCACGAAAAAATTTGGCATTTTTGACGTCGGAATCCGGATCACCCAAAAAATGGTGTGCTATAGCACACGAAAATCGTCGAAATGAGGCGTATGCTCGCTTCGGGGCTCGTTTGACCCTCCAAATGGGTCGGACAAGCCGTGATGGCCAACCGTATGCATAGACAAGGTCTTGACGGACGTCCACGAAAAAATTTGGCATTTTTGACGTCGGAATCCGGATCACCCAAAAAATGGTGTGCTATAGCACACGAAAATCGTCGAAATGAGGCGTATGCTCGCTTCGGGGCTCGTTTGACCCTCCAAATGGGTCGGACAAGCCGTGATGGCCAACCGTATGCATAGACAAGGTCTTGACGGACGTCCACGAAAAAATTTGGCATTTTTGACGTCGGAATCCGGATCACCCAAAAAATGGTGTGCTATAGCACACGAAAATCGTCGAAATGAGGCGTATGCTCGCTTCGGGGCTCGTTTGACCCTCCAAATGGGTCGGACAAGCCGTGATGGCCAACCGTATGCATAGACAAGGTCTTGACGGACGTCCACGAAAAAATTTGGCATTTTTGACGTCGGAATCCGGATCACCCAAAAAATGGTGTGCTATAGCACACGAAAATCGTCGAAATGAGGCGTATGCTCGCTTCGGGGCTCGTTTGACCCTCCAAATGGGTCGGACAAGCCGTGATGGCCAACCGTATGCATAGACAAGGTCTTGACGGACGTCCACGAAAAAATTTGGCATTTTTGACGTCGGAATCCGGATCACCCAAAAAATGGTGTGCTATAGCACACGAAAATCGTCGAAATGAGGCGTATGCTCGCTTCGGGGCTCGTTTGACCCTCCAAATGGGTCGGACAAGCCGTGATGGCCAACCGTATGCATAGACAAGGTCTTGACGGACGTCCACGAAAAAATTTGGCATTTTTGACGTCGGAATCCGGATCACCCAAAAATGGTGTGCTATAGCACACGAAAATCGTCGAAATGAGGCGTATGCTCGCTTCGGGGCTCGTTTGACCCTCCAAATGGGTCGGACAAGCCGTGATGGCCAACCGTATGCATAGACAAGGTCTTGACGGACGTCCACGAAAAAATTTGGCATTTTTGACGTCGGAATCCGGATCACCCAAAAAATGGTGTGCTATAGCACACGAAAATCGTCGAAATGAGGCGTATGCTCGCTTCGGGGCTCGTTTGACCCTCCAAATGGGTCGGACAAGCCGTGATGGCCAACCGTATGCATAGACAAGGTCTTGACGGACGTCCACGAAAAAATTTGGCATTTTTGACGTCGGAATCCGGATCACCCAAAAAATGGTGTGCTATAGCACACGAAAATCGTCGAAATGAGGCGTATGCTCGCTTCGGGGCTCGTTTGACCCTCCAAATGGGTCGGACAAGCCGTGATGGCCAACCGTATGCATAGACAAGGTCTTGACGGACGTCCACGAAAAAATTTGGCATTTTTGACGTCGGAATCCGGATCACCCAAAATCGTCGAAATGAGGCGTATGCTCGCTTCGGGGCTCGTTTGACCCTCCAAATGGGTCGGACAAGCCGTGATGGCCAACCGTATGCATAGACAAGGTCTTGACGGACGTCCACGAAAAAATTTGGCATTTTTGACGTCGGAATCCGGATCACCCAAAAAATGGTGTGCTATAGCACACGAAAATCGTCGAAATGAGGCGTATGCTCGCTTCGGGGCTCGTTTGACCCTCCAAATGGGTCGGACAAGCCGTGATGGCCAACCGTATGCATAGACAAGGTCTTGACGGACGTCCACGAAAAATTTGGCATTTTTGACGTCGGAATCCGGATCACCCAAAAAATGGTGTGCTATAGCACACGAAAATCGTCGAAATGAGGCGTATGCTCGCTTCGGGGCTCGTTTGACCCTCCAAATGGGTCGGACAAGCCGTGATGGCCAACCGTATGCATAGACAAGGTCTTGACGGACGTCCACGAAAAAATTTGGCATTTTTGACGTCGGAATCCGGATCACCCAAAAAATGGTGTGCTATAGCACACGAAAATCGTCGAAATGAGGCGTATGCTCGCTTCGGGGCTCGTTTGACCCTCCAAATGGGTCGGACAAGCCGTGATAGCCAACCGTATGCATAGACAAGGTCTTGACGGACGTCCACGAAAAAATTTGGCATTTTTGACGTCGGAATCCGGATCACCCAAAAAATGGTGTGCTATAGCACACGAAAATCGTCGAAATGAGGCGTATGCTCGCTTCGGGGCTCGTTTGACCCTCCAAATGGGTCGGACAAGCCGTGATGGCCAACCGTATGCATAGACAAGGTCTTGACGGACGTCCACGAAAAAATTTGGCATTTTTGACGTCGGAATCGGATCACCCAAAAAATGGTGTGCTATAGCACACGAAAATCGTCGAAATGAGGCGTATGCTCGCTTCGGGGCTCGTTTGACCCTCCAAATGGGTCGGACAAGCCGTGATGGCCAACCGTATGCATAGACAAGGTCTTGACGGACGTCCACGAAAAAATTTGGCATTTTTGACGTCGGAATCCGGATCACCCAAAAAATGGTGTGCTATAGCACACGAAAATCGTCGAAATGAGGCGTATGCTCGCTTCGGGGCTCGTTTGACCCTCCAAATGGGTCGGACAAGCCGTGATGGCCAACCGTATGCATAGACAAGGTCTTGACGGACGTCCACGAAAAAATTTGGCATTTTTGACGTCGGAATCCGGATCACCCAAAAAATGGTGTGCTATAGCACACGAAAATCGTCGAAATGAGGCGTATGCTCGCTTCGGGGCTCGTTTGACCCTCCAAATGGGTCGGACAAGCCGTGATGGCCAACCGTATGCATAGACAAGGTCTTGACGGACGTCCACGAAAAAATTTGGCATTTTTGACGTCGGAATCCGGATCACCCAAAAAATGGTGTGCTATAGCACACGAAAATCGTCGAAATGAGGCGTATGCTCGCTTCGGGGCTCGTTTGACCCTCCAAATGGGTCGGACAAGCCGTGATGGCCAACCGTATGCATAGACAAGGTCTTGACGGACGTCCACGAAAAAATTTGGCATTTTTGACGTCGGAATCCGGATCACCCAAAAAATGGTGTGCTATAGCACACGAAAATCGTCGAAATGAGGCGTATGCTCGCTTCGGGGCTCGTTTGACCCTCCAAATGGGTCGGACAAGCCGTGATGGCCAACCGTATGCATAGACAAGGTCTTGACGGACGTCCACGAAAAAATTTGGCATTTTTGACGTCGGAATCCGGATCACCCAAAAAATGGTGTGCTATAGCACACGAAAATCGTCGAAATGAGGCGTATGCTCGCTTCGGGGCTCGTTTGACCCTCCAAATGGGTCGGACAAGCCGTGATGGCCAACCGTATGCATAGACAAGGTCTTGACGGACGTCCACGAAAAAATTTGGCATTTTTGACGTCGGAATCCGGATCACCCAAAAAATGGTGTGCTATAGCACACGAAAATCGTCGAAATGAGGCGTATGCTCGCTTCGGGGCTCGTTTGACCCTCCAAATGGGTCGGACAAGCCGTGATGGCCAACCGTATGCATAGACAAGGTCTTGACGGACGTCCACGAAAAAATTTGGCATTTTTGACGTCGGAATCCGGATCACCCAAAAAATGGTGTGCTATAGCACACGAAAATCGTCGAAATGAGGCGTATGCTCGCTTCGGGGCTCGTTTGACCCTCCAAATGGGTCGGACAAGCCGTGATGGCCAACCGTATGCATAGACAAGGTCTTGACGGACGTCCACGAAAAAATTTGGCATTTTTGACGTCGGAATCCGGATCACCCAAAAAATGGTGTGCTATAGCACACGAAAATCGTCGAAATGAGGCGTATGCTCGCTTCGGGGCTCGTTTGACCCTCCAAATGGGTCGGACAAGCCGTGATGGCCAACCGTATGCATAGACAAGGTCTTGACGGACGTCCACGAAAAAATTTGGCATTTTTGACGTCGGAATCCGGATCACCCAAAAAATGGTGTGCTATAGCACACGAAAATCGTCGAAATGAGGCGTATGCTCGCTTCGGGGCTCGTTTGACCCTCCAAATGGGTCGGACAAGCCGTGATGGCCAACCGTATGCATAGACAAGGTCTTGACGGACGTCCACGAAAAAATTTGGCATTTTTGACGTCGGAATCCGGATCACCCAAAAAATGGTGTGCTATAGCACACGAAAATCGTCGAAATGAGGCGTATGCTCGCTTCGGGGCTCGTTTGACCCTCCAAATGGGTCGGACAAGCCGTGATGGCCAACCGTATGCATAGACAAGGTCTTGACGGACGTCCACGAAAAAATTTGGCATTTTTGACGTCGGAATCCGGATCACCCAAAAAATGGTGTGCTATAGCACACGAAAATCGTCGAAATGAGGCGTATGCTCGCTTCGGGGCTCGTTTGACCCTCCAAATGGGTCGGACAAGCCGTGATGGCCAACCGTATGCATAGACAAGGTCTTGACGGACGTCCACGAAAAAATTTGGCATTTTTGACGTCGGAATCCGGATCACCCAAAAAATGGTGTGCTATAGCACACGAAAATCGTCGAAATGAGGCGTATGCTCGCTTCGGGGCTCGTTTGACCCTCCAAATGGGTCGGACAAGCCGTGATGGCCAACCGTATGCATAGACAAGGTCTTGACGGACGTCCACGAAAAAATTTGGCATTTTTGACGTCGGAATCCGGATCACCCAAAAAATGGTGTGCTATAGCACACGAAAATCGTCGAAATGAGGCGTATGCTCGCTTCGGGGCTCGTTTGACCCTCCAAATGGGTCGGACAAGCCGTGATGGCCAACCGTATGCATAGACAAGGTCTTGACGGACGTCCACGAAAAAATTTGGCATTTTTGACGTCGGAATCCGGATCACCCAAAAAATGGTGTGCTATAGCACACGAAAATCGTCGAAATGAGGCGTATGCTCGCTTCGGGGCTCGTTTGACCCTCCAAATGGGTCGGACAAGCCGTGATGGCCAACCGTATGCATAGACAAGGTCTTGACGGACGTCCACGAAAAAATTTGGCATTTTTGACGTCGGAATCCGGATCACCCAAAAAATGGTGTGCTATAGCACACGAAAATCGTCGAAATGAGGCGTATGCTCGCTTCGGGGCTCGTTTGACCCTCCAAATGGGTCGGACAAGCCGTGATGGCCAACCGTATGCATAGACAAGGTCTTGACGGACGTCCACGAAAAAATTTGGCATTTTTGACGTCGGAATCCGGATCACCCAAAAAATGGTGTGCTATAGCACACGAAAATCGTCGAAATGAGGCGTATGCTCGCTTCGGGGCTCGTTTGACCCTCCAAATGGGTCGGACAAGCCGTGATGGCCAACCGTATGCATAGACAAGGTCTTGACGGACGTCCACGAAAAAATTTGGCATTTTTGACGTCGGAATCCGGATCACCCAAAAAATGGTGTGCTATAGCACACGAAAATCGTCGAAATGAGGCGTATGCTCGCTTCGGGGCTCGTTTGACCCTCCAAATGGGTCGGACAAGCCGTGATGGCCAACCGTATGCATAGACAAGGTCTTGACGGACGTCCACGAAAAAATTTGGCATTTTTGACGTCGGAATCCGGATCACCCAAAAAATGGTGTGCTATAGCACACGAAAATCGTCGAAATGAGGCGTATGCTCGCTTCGGGGCTCGTTTGACCCTCCAAATGGGTCGGACAAGCCGTGATGGCCAACCGTATGCATAGACAAGGTCTTGACGGACGTCCACGAAAAAATTTGGCATTTTTGACGTCGGAATCCGGATCACCCAAAAAATGGTGTGCTATAGCACACGAAAATCGTCGAAATGAGGCGTATGCTCGCTTCGGGGCTCGTTTGACCCTCCAAATGGGTCGGACAAGCCGTGATGGCCAACCGTATGCATAGACAAGGTCTTGACGGACGTCCACGAAAAAATTTGGCATTTTTGACGTCGGAATCCGGATCACCCAAAAAATGGTGTGCTATAGCACACGAAAATCGTCGAAATGAGGCGTATGCTCGCTTCGGGGCTCGTTTGACCCTCCAAATGGGTCGGACAAGCCGTGATGGCCAACCGTATGCATAGACAAGGTCTTGACGGACGTCCACGAAAAAATTTGGCATTTTTGACGTCGGAATCCGGATCACCCAAAAAATGGTGTGCTATAGCACACGAAAATCGTCGAAATGAGGCGTATGCTCGCTTCGGGGCTCGTTTGACCCTCCAAATGGGTCGGACAAGCCGTGATGGCCAACCGTATGCATAGACAAGGTCTTGACGGACGTCCACGAAAAAATTTGGCATTTTTGACGTCGGAATCCGGATCACCCAAAAAATGGTGTGCTATAGCACACGAAAATCGTCGAAATGAGGCGTATGCTCGCTTCGGGGCTCGTTTGACCCTCCAAATGGGTCGGACAAGCCGTGATGGCCAACCGTATGCATAGACAAGGTCTTGACGGACGTCCACGAAAAAATTTGGCATTTTTGACGTCGGAATCCGGATCACCCAAAAAATGGTGTGCTATAGCACACGAAAATCGTCGAAATGAGGCGTATGCTCGCTTCGGGGCTCGTTTGACCCTCCAAATGGGTCGGACAAGCCGTGATGGCCAACCGTATGCATAGACAAGGTCTTGACGGACGTCCACGAAAAAATTTGGCATTTTTGACGTCGGAATCCGGATCACCCAAAAAATGGTGTGCTATAGCACACGAAAATCGTCGAAATGAGGCGTATGCTCGCTTCGGGGCTCGTTTGACCCTCCAAATGGGTCGGACAAGCCGTGATGGCCAACCGTATGCATAGACAAGGTCTTGACGGACGTCCACGAAAAAATTTGGCATTTTTGACGTCGGAATCCGGATCACCCAAAAAATGGTGTGCTATAGCACACGAAAATCGTCGAAATGAGGCGTATGCTCGCTTCGGGGCTCGTTTGACCCTCCAAATGGGTCGGACAAGCCGTGATGGCCAACCGTATGCATAGACAAGGTCTTGACGGACGTCCACGAAAAAATTTGGCATTTTTGACGTCGGAATCCGGATCACCCAAAAAATGGTGTGCTATAGCACACGAAAATCGTCGAAATGAGGCGTATGCTCGCTTCGGGGCTCGTTTGACCCTCCAAATGGGTCGGACAAGCCGTGATGGCCAACCGTATGCATAGACAAGGTCTTGACGGACGTCCACGAAAAAATTTGGCATTTTTGACGTCGGAATCCGGATCACCCAAAAAATGGTGTGCTATAGCACACGAAAATCGTCGAAATGAGGCGTATGCTCGCTTCGGGGCTCGTTTGACCCTCCAAATGGGTCGGACAAGCCGTGATGGCCAACCGTATGCATAGACAAGGTCTTGACGGACGTCCACGAAAAAATTTGGCATTTTTGACGTCGGAATCCGGATCACCCAAAAAATGGTGTGCTATAGCACACGAAAATCGTCGAAATGAGGCGTATGCTCGCTTCGGGGCTCGTTTGACCCTCCAAATGGGTCGGACAAGCCGTGATGGCCAACCGTATGCATAGACAAGGTCTTGACGGACGTCCACGAAAAAATTTGGCATTTTTGACGTCGGAATCCGGATCACCCAAAAAATGGTGTGCTATAGCACACGAAAATCGTCGAAATGAGGCGTATGCTCGCTTCGGGGCTCGTTTGACCCTCCAAATGGGTCGGACAAGCCGTGATGGCCAACCGTATGCATAGACAAGGTCTTGACGGACGTCCACGAAAAAATTTGGCATTTTTGACGTCGGAATCCGGATCACCCAAAAAATGGTGTGCTATAGCACACGAAAATCGTCGAAATGGGGCGTATGCTCGCTTCGGGGCTCGTTTGACCCTCCAAATGGGTCGGACAAGCCGTGATGGCCAACCGTATGCATAGACAAGGTCTTGACGGACGTCCACGAAAAATTTGGCATTTTTGACGTCGGAATCCGGATCACCCAAAAAATGGTGTGCTATAGCACACGAAAATCGTCGAAATGAGGCGTATGCTCGCTTCGGGGCTCGTTTGACCCTCCAAATGGGTCGGACAAGCCGTGATGGCCAACCGTATGCATAGACAAGGTCTTGACGGACGTCCACGAAAAAATTTGGCATTTTTGACGTCGGAATCCGGATCACCCAAAAAATGGTGTGCTATAGCACACGAAAATCGTCGAAATGAGGCGTATGCTCGCTTCGGGGCTCGTTTGACCCTCCAAATGGGTCGGACAAGCCGTGATGGCCAACCGTATGCATAGACAAGGTCTTGACGGACGTCCACGAAAAAATTTGGCATTTTTGACGTCGGAATCCGGATCACCCAAAAAATGGTGTGCTATAGCACACGAAAATCGTCGAAATGAGGCGTATGCTCGCTTCGGGGCTCGTTTGACCCTCCAAATGGGTCGGACAAGCCGTGATGGCCAACCGTATGCATAGACAAGGTCTTGACGGACGTCCACGAAAAAATTTGGCATTTTTGACGTCGGAATCCGGATCACCCAAAAAATGGTGTGCTATAGCACACGAAAATCGTCGAAATGAGGCGTATGCTCGCTTCGGGGCTCGTTTGACCCTCCAAATGGGTCGGACAAGCCGTGATGGCCAACCGTATGCATAGACAAGGTCTTGACGGACGTCCACGAAAAAATTTGGCATTTTTGACGTCGGAATCCGGATCACCCAAAAAATGGTGTGCTATAGCACACGAAAATCGTCGAAATGAGGCGTATGCTCGCTTCGGGGCTCGTTTGACCCTCCAAATGGGTCGGACAAGCCGTGATGGCCAACCGTATGCATAGACAAGGTCTTGACGGACGTCCACGAAAAAATTTGGCATTTTTGACGTCGGAATCCGGATCACCAAAAAATGGTGTGCTATAGCACACGAAAATCGTCGAAATGAGGCGTATGCTCGCTTCGGGGCTCGTTTGACCTCCCAAATGGGTCGGACAAGCCGTGATGGCCAACCGTATGCATAGACAAGGTCTTGACGGACGTCCACGAAAAAATTTGGCATTTTTGACGTCGGAATCCGGATCACCCAAAAAATGGTGTGCTATAGCACACGAAAATCGTCGAAATGAGGCGTATGCTCGCTTCGGGGCTCGTTTGACCCTCCAAATGGGTCGGACAAGCCGTGATGGCCAACGTATGCATAGACAAGGTCTTGACGGACGTCCACGAAAAAATTTGGCATTTTTGACGTCGGAATCCGGATCACCCAAAAAATGGTGTGCTATAGCACACGAAAATCGTCGAAATGAGGCGTATGCTCGCTTCGGGGCTCGTTTGACCCTCCAAATGGGTCGGACAAGCCGTGATGGCAAACCGTATGCATAGACAAGGTCTTGACGGACGTCCACGAAAAAATTTGGCATTTTTGACGTCGGAATCCGGATCACCCAAAAAATGGTGTGCTATAGCACACGAAAATCGTCGAAATGAGGCGTATGCTCGCTTCGGGGCTCGTTTGACCCTCCAAATGGGTCGGACAAGCCGTGATGGCCAACCGTATGCATAGACAAGGTCTTGACGGACGTCCACGAAAAAATTTGGCATTTTTGACGTCGGAATCCGGATCACCCAAAAAATGGTGTGCTATAGCACACGAAAATCGTCGAAATGAGGCGTATGCTCGCTTCGGGGCTCGTTTGACCCTCCAATGGGTCGGACAAGCCGTGATGGCCAACCGTATGCATAGACAAGGTCTTGACGGACGTCCACGAAAAAATTTGGCATTTTTGACGTCGGAATCCGGATCACCCAAAAAATGGTGTGCTATAGCACACGAAAATCGTCGAAATGAGGCGTATGCTCGCTTCGGGGCTCGTTTGACCCTCCAAATGGGTCGGACAAGCCGTGATGGCCAACCGTATGCATAGACAAGGTCTTGACGGACGTCCACGAAAAAATTTGGCATTTTTTCGGACGGTTGCTATAGCACGAAAATCGTCGAAATGAGGCGTATTATGCTCGCTTCGGGGCTCGTTTGACCTCCAAATGGGTCGGACAAGCCGTGATGGCCAACCGTATGCATAGACAAGGTCTTGACGGACGTCCACGAAAAAATTTGCATTTTGACGTCGGAATCCGGATCACCCAAAAATGGTGTGCTATAGCACACGAAAATCGTCGAAATGAGGCGTATGCTCGCTTCGGGGCTCGTTTGACCCTCCAAATGGGTCGGACAAGCCGTGATGGCAACCGTATGCATAGACAAGGTCTTGACGGACGTCCACGAAAAAATTTGGCATTTTTGACGTCGGAATCCGGATCACCCAAAAAATGGTGTGCTATAGCACACGAAAATCGTCGTCGAAATGAGGGCGTATGCTCGCTTCGGGGCTCGTTTGACCCTCCAAATGGGTCGGACAAGCCGTGATGGCCAACCGTATGCATAGACAAGGTCTTGACGGACGTCCACGAAAAAATTTGGCATTTTTGACGTCGGAATCCGGATCACCCAAAAAATGGTGTGCTATAGCACACGAAAATCGTCGAAATGAGGCGTATGCTCGCTTCGGGGCTCGTTTGACCCTCAAATGGGCTGACAAGCCGTGATGGCCAACCGTATGCATAGACAAGGTCTTGACGGACGTCCACAAAAAAATTTGGCATTTTTGACGTCGGAATAGCACACGAAAATCGTCGAAATGAGGCGTATGCTCGCTTCGGGGCTCGTTTGACCCTCCAAATGGGTCGGACAAGCCGTGATGGCCAACCGTATGCATAGACAAGGTCTTGACGGACGTCCACGAAAAAATTTGGCATTTTTGACGTCGGAATCCGGATCACCCAAAAAATGGTGTGCTATAGCACACGAAAATCGTCGAAATGAGGCGTATGCTCGCTTCGGGGCTCGTTTGACCCTCCAAATGGGTCGGACAAGCCGTGATGGCCAACCGTATGCATAGACAAGGTTTTGACGGACGTCCACGAAAAAATTTGGCATTTTTGACGTCGGAATCCGGATCACCCAAAAAATGGTGTGCTATAGCACACGAAAATCGTCGAAATGAGGCGTATGCTCGCTTCGGGGCTCGTTTGACCCTCCAAATGGGTCGGACAAGCCGTGATGGCCAACCGTATGCATAGACAAGGTCTTGACGGACGTCCACGAAAAAATTTGGCATTTTGACGTCGGAATCCGGATCACCCAAAAAATGGTGTGCTATAGCACACGAAAATCGTCGAAATGAGGCGTATGCTCGCTTCGGGGCTCGTTTGACCTCCAAATGGGTCGGACAAGCCGTGATGGCCAACCGTATGCATAGACAAGGTCTTGACGGACGTCCACGAAAAATTTGGCATTTTTGACGTCGGAATCCGGATCACCCAAAAAATGGTGTGCTATAGCACACGAAAATCATCGAAATGAGGCGTATGCTCGCTTCGGGGCTCGTTTGACCCTCCAAATGGGTCGGAAAAGCCGTGATGGCCAACCGTATGCATAGACAAGGTCTTGACGGACGTCCACGAAAAAATTTGGCATTTTTGACGTTGGAAGCACACGAAAATCGTCGAAATGAGGCGTATGCTTGCTTCGGGGCTCGTTTGACCCTCCAAATGGGTCGAACAAGCCGTGATGGCCAACCGTATGCATAGACAAGGTCTTGACGGACGTCCACGAAAAAATTTGGCATTTTGACGTCGGAATCCGGATCACCCAAAAAATGGTGTGCTATAGCACACGAAAATCGTCGAAATGAGGCGTATGCTCGCTTCGGGGCTCGTTTGACCCTCCAAATGGGTCGGACAAGCCGTGATGGCCAACCGTATGCATAGACAAGGTCTTGACGGACGTCCACGAAAAAATTTGGCATTTTTGACGTCGGAATCCGGATCACCCAAAAAATGGTGTGCTATAGCACACGAAAATCGTCGAAATGAGGCGTATGCTCGCTTCGGGGCTCGTTTGACCCTCCAAATGAGTCGGACAAGCCGTGATGGCCAACGTATGCATAGAAAAGGTCATGATGGACGTCCACGAAAAAATTTGGCATTTTTGACGTCGGAATCCGGATCACCCAAAAAATGGTGTGCTATAGCACACGAAAATCGTCGAAATGAGGCGTATGCTCGCTTCGGGGCTCGTTTGACCCTCCAAATGGGCCGGACAAGTGTGATGGCCAACCGTATGCATAGACAAGGTCTTGACGGACGTCCACGAAAAAATTTGGCATTTTTGACGTCGGAATCCGGATCACCCAAAAAATGGTGTGCTATAGCACACGAAAATCGTCGAAATGAGGCGTATGCTCGCTTCGGGGCTCGTTTGACCCTCCAAATGGGTCGGAAAAGCCGTGATTGCCAAACGTATGCATAGACAAGGTCTTGACGGACGTCCACAAAAAAATTGGCATTTTTGACGTCGGAATTCGGATCACCCAAAAAATGGTGTGCAATAGCACACGAAAATCGTCGAAATGAGGCGTATGCTCGCTTCGGGGCTCGTTTTACCCTCCAAATGGGTCGGACATGCCGTGATGGCCAACCGTATACAAAGACAAGGTCTTGACTGACGTCCACGAAAAATTTTGGCATTTTTGACGTCGGAATCCGGATCACCCAAAAAATGGTGTGCTATAGCACACGAAAATCGTCGAAATGAGGCGTATGCTCGCTTCGGGGCTCGTTTGACCCTCCAAATGGGTCGGACAAGCCGTGATGGCCAACCGTATGCATAGACAAGGTCTTGACGGACGTCCACGAAAAAATTTGGCATTTTTGACGTCGGAATCCGGATCACACAAAAAATGGTGTGCTATAGCACACGAAAATCGTCGAAATGAGGCGTATGCTCGCTTCGGGGCTCGTTTGACCCTCCAAATGGGCCGGACAAGCCGTGATGGCCAACCGTATGCATAGACAAGGTCTTGACGGACGTCCACGAAAAAATTTGGCATTTTTGACGTCGGAATCCGGATCACCCAAAAATGGTGTGCTATAGCACACGAAAATCGTCGAAATGAGGCGTATGCTCGCTTCGGGGCTCGTTTGACCCTCCAAATGGGTCGGACAAGCCGTGATGGCCAACCGTATGCATAGACAAGGTCTTGACGGACGTCCACGAAAAAATTTGGCATTTTTGACGTCGGAATCCGGATCACCCAAAAAATGGTGTGCTATAGCACACGAAAATCGTCGAAATGAGGCGTATGCTCGCTTCGGGGCTCGTTTGACCCTCCAAATGGGCCGGACAAGCCGTGATGGCCAACCGTATGCATAGACAAGGTCTTGACGGACGTCCACAAAAAAATTTGGCATTTTTGACGTCGGAATCCGGATCACCCAAAAAAATGGGTGCTATAGCACACGAAAATCGTCGAAATGAGGCGTATGCTCGCTTCGGGGCTCGTTTGACCTCCAAATGGGCCGGACAAGCCGTGATGGCCAACGTATGCATAGACAAGGTCTTGACGGACGTCCACGAAAAAAATTTGGCATTTTGACGTCGGAATCCGGATCACCCAAAAAATGGTGTGCTATAGCACACGAAAATCGTCGAAATGAGGCGTATGCTCGCTTCGGGGCTCGTTGACCCTCCAAAGGGGCGGACAAGCCGTGATGGCCAACCGTATGCATAGACAAGGTCTTGACGGACGTCCACGAAAAATTGGCATTTTTGACGTCGGAATCCGGATCACCCAAAAAATGGGTGCTATAGCACACGAAAATCGTCGAAATGAGGGATGCTCGCTTCGGGGCTCGTTTGACCCTCCAAATGGGTCGGACAAGCCGTGATGGCCAACCGTATGCATAGACAAGGTCTTGACGGACGTCCACGAAAAAATTTGGCATTTTTGACGTCGGAATCCGGATCACCCAAAAAATGGTGTGCTATAGCACACGAAATCGTCGAAATGAGGCGTATGCTCGCTTCGGGGCTCGTTTGACCTCCAAATGGGCCGACAAGACGTGTGATGGCCAACCGTATGCATAGACAAGGTCTTGACGGACGTCCACGAAAAAATTTGGCATTTTTGACGTCGGAATCCGGATCACCAAAAAAATGGGTGCTATAGCACACGAAAATCGTCGAAATGAGGGTATGCTCGCTTCGGGGCTCGTTTGACCTCCAAATGGGCCGGACAAGCCGTGATGGCAAACCGTATGCATAGACAAGGTCTTGACGGACGTCCACGAAAAAATTGGCATTTTTGACGTCGGAATCCGGATCACCCAAAAAATGGTGTGTGCTATAGCACACGAAAATCGTCGAAATGAGGCGTATGCTCGCTTCGGGGCTCGTTTGACCTCCAAATGGGCGGACAAGCCGTGATGGCAACCGTATGCATAGACAAGGTCTTGACGGACGTCCACGAAAAAAATTTGGCATTTTTGACGTCGGAATCCGGATCACCC
>JAKWJC010000128.1:20000-41054 GCA_027704865.1 Solanum neorickii | reverse complement strand
GCAGCATTGCTTCTATGATCTTAGGAGCACTGGCCGCCATGGCCCAAACGAAAGTAAAAAGACTTCTAGCTCATAGTTCAATTGGACATGTAGGTTATATTCGTACTGGTTTCTATGTGGAGCCTAGTAAGGAATTCAATCTACTAATTGGTATCTTTATTATGCATCAATGACGATAGATGCATTCGCCATAGTTTTTAGCATTACGGCAAACCCGTGTCAAATATATAGCTGATTTGGGCGCTCTAGCCAAACTAATCCTATTTTGGCTATTACCTTTCTCCATTACTAATGTCTCGACATACGCAGGAATACCCCCGTTAGCCGGCTTTTGTAGCAATTCTATTTGTTCTTCGCCGCTTTGGGTTGTGGGGCTTACTTCCTAGCCCCAGGGGAGTATTGACTAGCGTTATAGCTCGTTGGGCGGCCGGAAGGTTGCCACGAGTAAGTAAGTTTGGGGGACCGAAGCAGTTCTCCGTGAACCGGACACGTAGCTTATCGAATCAATTGCGACACGGATGGGAATGCATGCTATGAAAGATAGGGTCGAGTCTGATACATCAACCGTCTACTCAATATCCTTGTACGAGTCCACAATGACTACACGAGATGAACCTTGGTTTGGTGAATTGAAGTTGGCCTTAGGATTAATAGGACTTCCAGTTACTGCGTGCGATCGTATACTGAGGTGCTCCCTGCCGGTTTTTGGAACGACGCGAGCCGGGCCGGGTCTCGATTCAGAAAGATGAAGGGCCCAAAAGTCTAAATAGGGGGTGAAAAATTCCCCATCTCATTGGGGGCGGAAAACAAATCGACATCTCGATGTGATACAGCCCTTTCGATTTTAGTTGGGAAAGAACGCGAAGTCCATTAGAACCGTCCAATGAAGATAAGAGGAGAGCAAAGCGCCAATGGCGCGCGAAGCGCATGCGGAACGGGCACGGAGAAAAAGAAGTGTGGAGGAGAAGCAGCCGAGCTCATTCCCTTCGCTTCCTAGGCCCAAAGCAGTGCAGTCTTTCCTGGCCAAATCAGGATTTGGGGCTTCTTGCTACGCTACAACACTATAGAAATCCATTTTTCTTAGTAATATATATGAATAGAAAGATAGATCCATCCATCTATCCTATCCGATTTCAATTTTGTTATCTAAAAAGATCGATTTCATTCAACCTTTATTCAAGAACTGCGCTTAGCCCCCCCGCCCATGAAACGGCTCTGCTGCAATGGATGGCAGAGGGTCCGTATACCGAAGCACTGAGTGATCCAGTAGCCGGGAAGGGACCTAGAAGTGCCTACTACTACACCACACTACACTTGGCTCTACACATTTACAGAGCTAACCCCTGTCCAGTGCCTGGCAGAGCTAAGGGGGCTTCAATCCTTACTCTTTATCCCCATCTTCGCCCAGGCTTAACGGGGCCTCACTTATTCAGGGGGGAGAGTGGAGCCTCGAAAAGCACTGTTGAGAGGAAGATCCTTGGCCCCTCTTCATTCTCTACAGGGTTCCAAACCTTTCTTCAACATAGGTGACAACGAGCCAGGCAGAGATGGAAGAGATCAAACACGGGAATAAGAAGCAAGCTCACCTTCCTTTTTGATCATTTTGATAGAGGGGGATGAAGAAAGTGGACAAAAGAGACTCTCATTTCTCATCGAACAAATACAGGAAAAGAATCATATTGAAAACGCTCTTAACCCAACCCCTTCCTTCGTAGATCCCTTGTATTGTATGTGATCCGAACCTGCCCGGAGCGAGCCTCCCATAAAGGCAAGTGAAGTTGGTGAGCCGTATGATGGGCAACTATCTCCTGCGGTTCGAAGAGGACTCAGTTGTTAGTTAGTACCCCCTTGGTTTCGGGGTGGACCTTTTCACTCTATTTTATTATATACGCTTAGCGAAAAGAATGTTTTTTGATACACCTAGGACATGGATTCTATATTAACTAGTGGATCGTGACAAGTCGTTACTACTAGCAATGACTTCCTCTTTCATTACTTCATTCTTTCCATATCCCTCTCCTTTGTTCTCAGTTACTCATCAAATGGCACTCAGTTCATATCTTTAAGTTCGATCATAGACAAGGTTCAAAGAAAGGGTGGGCCATTGATAAAGAATCGATGGAAAACCACAATGCTAGCAGATGGCGGGCCTCCGCTTTTCTTTTCATTAATGAAACCCACCAGTTATTATTATTACGAACTCAAATAAAAGGCCAAAAAATTTGGATTTAGAAGGCTTGTTGAAAAGAACAAAATTCTTGTGCTTATGTGGATGCGTCGCTCAATTTCCCAAGACTAGAGAAGGGGATTTTCCTACAAAAGATGAAAAGTGCTTAGCTTCAAAGGATGACTTTTTTACTTCCTTTGAGACCCGTCACTTCTTTTGCGACTGCTAAAGATATTTGGTTTGACGAATGTAATCCCCAGATCTTTCTGGATACTATCTCTGTATCCGTCCATTAGGTGGAGTCCACTTGAGTGTACTACTTTGCGACAATATGCCGGACTTGCTCAATTGGTGAACTTGAGAATGTCGAGTTATTGTTGTTCATATTGTCTGAAATCCATTTTCAACCCTCGCGAATCGCGAATATGGGAGCTGCTACTGAGTACTGAGTGAACGGGCGAAAGGAGATTAGAGAGAAATCTATTCCACCTTCATCGCATATAAATGGCTTAGCGAACTGAAGAGCACCTTTGTCAGAGACTAGCTACTTTTCAACCGATATAGTTAGGTCATAGTTAGGTCGCAGTCCTATCAGGGGGCCGTATACACGTTTGCAACCTTTTCATCGGCGACAACAATGTCGTCACCGAGAATGGCTTTTTGAAAACCTTTGCCCTCTATATACTTTATATACTTTCTCAGCCGCACACTAGCATACTAGCATAGGGTTAGTTAGTTTAAATGCAGGCGTCAAACCATTTAGCCGGGTTGGGGGTTGGTGAAGTCGGTATTCGCGAAGGAAGAATGCTCTTCATCTCCCCTCGCCGTAATTATCTCTGGAAGTCGCCCCTCCAACCCCTTGACTCCTGCGGGCTACGTTCGAACGAAACGAGAGTAAGGCTTTCTCCACGAGAGAACAGACTGACTACTTGGAGAGGGGCGCCTGGTTAACAGAGTTCACGAGGAAGCGACTTTTGTTAGTGAAGCGAGGCCTCACACATCAAACCATATCTTTATCTTACTGAACCGAGTGAGGTATAGACAGATTATACCACAGCTTGTGTTGTGGCGAGACGAACGGACGAAGCTAGAGGCTCCCTTGCTTGCTTTTTCTTACCGGACAAGAAGGATTATTAGACCTATTAATTATTAATGGACTATAGCGAACCATAAGGAAGACCCTCGTGGTCTCCCTTTGACTTGCTAGGAAACTGAGATCACACTCTTTCCTACTCCAGACAAGTAGTACGGGATACGGACTATAACTCAAGCCTACTGCTCCGTACAGAGTCAGGATTCAGGGATTTCAAACACTCTAATGGACAATAACAGCTGAGTAGTACAAGTACAATAGCCCTGAGTGACTCTTGGCTGCCTTCAGTGATAGACGCAATTACTTGGACGATTCTATTCCTACGAATAGAGACCGCAGAGGAAGGCGTTGTCACGAGACCCGCCCTCCGGGATAGAAAAACAAAAAAAATCTTAGTGGCTTCTTGTTTGGGGTATCTGAACCGTATTCTTGTTTGGATGCTTGAATCGAACTCATCTATTTATTTACGGCAAACCTTGACCATCGTTTCCAAGGGAAATTGATTGAATGCACGATCACGAGCCATTCCCACCGACCCATCATGAGGTCACATCTCATGAGTCTATCGTGCCAAAACTACTAATGCTAAGAATGCTTCGCCCTGACTAGCTAGTCTGGGAAGGTAGGTAAGTAAGAGGCGGATCTAGGGCTTCTTCGACTTCTTATTCATAGTTGAGATACTCCCAACCTCCACCAGCAAGCAGCACCGGAGTTAATTGTAACGTTTCGATCTGGGGTCAGGAGCAGAGGTTGTAGTATCGTAGCCAATGCTCTTTGATCACCGTCACGAGATTTGACTATAGCTAATCAATATCTTGCTTTCATGGAGTTTGGAATCTTAGTGCTATACTTAGAGCGGATCTAGAAATCCCCAGGTAGTGGTAGTTGGCTTGGTGAAATCCGATAATCGATTGGATTTAGAAAGGCGAAAGGCAGCTTGCCCAACCTAGACATTGTAACTGAAAGTCCTGCCTACTTCTCTTCTAGGCTTAGGGTAGTCCTAGACTACCTTCTTCTTTGCTGGCTTGGGAAAGACCCGCGGGCTATGGATCCCACTAATAGAATGGGACTATAACAAACCTTCCATGGTCTAGGTTCAAGGACAATACAGATTGTGGCTTGGAGTATCTAAGGAACGGTAGTCGTTTAGTGCGACATCACTCTGGCTTCATAGACCTAATTTTTAGGGACGGACTCGCTAGTGTCCCAAGGGTGGCACTACACACTGAATTGCCCACAACACTATTTTTCCACAGGGCTGAATCCATAGAAACCTTGGCCATTACTTTAAGCGACGGATGATCGGTATGCAGGATAGGTTGCAACGGTTTCACAGTCATGTGAATCAAGAGATTGGCTTGAAAGGCTTTCCAACTAGCCATAGTACCATTGCGAGTTGTCCTTCTTCTTTAATCGGTCGCACCAACTTGTTCTCGCTTTGGGAAGGGAACTTGGTTGGAATTCCAATTTCAAAGAAAACACATGTGAAAGGCAAGACATTGAGAAGGGCTTGTTCTTGAATAAGATGGAACATTAGCGGTCTTAGGTGATTTATCATTGCCCCCAGGAGAGGTTCGAAAGTAGGGCTATTCAAAGAACAGTGAGGCAATGCGAGTGACAGGTATGCAATCCCCAGTAAAGTAAGCCAAGTAACGACTATCTACAACCTCTTCTTTCATTTGTCCTGAAAACAAGCTATTTGTTCTTAAAGAAAAGCAAGCTAAGACGCTTTTTTCGTGGCAAGAGCGGTGTTGTAGCATCAACAGGAAAGTTATTTGGCAGTTGCTTTAGCAGCTCCTTCTCTAAGACCGTCTTCAATAGCAGCGCTTATTCCAACAACACCAGCAAGAGCGGATACTCACCTAAGAGCAGATATGCCGACATCTTTCCACGTTCAAGCAGCTAATCAGTAAACGACTTCTCCGTCACTTGTTCTTATTCTTAAACCCTTCGTGCCCCATAGCTGTCGTAGTTAGATATCAAAGTTCTCCCTCTTAATGATAATTACTTTTTTGGGGCGGTTGTGCAAGACGAATGCAAGTTGTAGGATATTAATTGATAAAGTCAAAATCTTTCTCTAGCTCTAGACTAGCTATTCCGCATTGCCCTTATGTGTCTTATTCCAGATCTTTATTGAATCTGAAGTTAAGTACTTTCATAATATGAATTACCAAATCTATAGGCTATGTCAATAGTCATCGCCTTGTCTGACTTCCGTCTTCCATTAGCATTGCCTACTCGTAAGACATATTATACAAAGTAACCAGATCCCCTCACTCGAGTTCTTTGCATTGAGCTCGCTTGGTTCGTCTGTTCATCGGTCATTGAAGGAAAGCGTTTATGGCTAGCGTAATGTCTTCTGCCAATCTTTATTCTAAGAATGTTCTCTTGCCCCCAGGTGTTCGTCATGGTCGCGGTAAAGGTTTGTTGGAGCCTGGTCTAGAAGTTCAGATGTTCATCCTGCGTGATGAGGGACAAGCGGTAGAAGATGAAAGTTTCGTCATGGATATAGGTTTCCTAATCCGAAGGGAACAAGGGATCTAAAATTACCATTTTCCTAATGTGTTTTCATTAGACTAAGGATAGAATTCTCCGAGGGTTAGGAAAGTGGAGATAGGGTAAAAATCCCAAAGGATATTTACAAAGACTACTAAAAAAGAGCACAGACTTGGCTTGGTGTCGGGAATGGAAGAACAGCAAAAGACAGGGCTAATCGTTGGTTTTGTCTACTATATTAATTAGAATTATGATTGATATCCTCGAGGCGCTTTTCCTTAAGAGACGGGATAAGAAAGAGAGAGAGCTCGTGGTTGTATATTTTTTATCAAATTGATTCCTAACAGGAACAGGATTGGCAAATGTCACTGTGCCTAACACATTTAATTGGAAGTGGAATGAAGATAATGCGCTTTACTCTTTCATTTGTAGCTGGATTAGTCCTTTGGTTGGGCTAACTTGAATCAGTTTAGTTTTTCACTAAGCCTCATCTGAGTGCTATATACTATTAGCTCCTTGATTACTTATCAAATAAAATGAACATTTTTAAATTACCGCCTACGGCCCCTCGATCTTATTAGCTTAGTAGCAGCCGTGGAAGTTATAGTAGTTCTAGCAGAGTAAGCTAGAAGATGACCAATCTCCCCATCATGATTCATGATTGGTGGCGACTCGGATGGCATCTGATTAACTAGCGCAGGAGAGTGAGTTCTCGTAGGTCATTTTTTTCTCTTATGAGGCAAGTCTTTTAGAGCACAAGAACGACTTAGAATCGGTACCGCCATCCATGTTCAAAGAACAGATGCAGCTAACCAACGGCCAAGCAGGTTCCGCGGGTTAGGAGGCTGTCTTTAAGTGATAGGGGGCCCTCATTTCATACAAAAAAAAGCAGAAGGATGGGACTGTCGTGTCGATCACATTCGATTGAGAGTTCCCACCTCTTTGAGCTTAGGTCAGCATGAAGTCATCCCCGAGGAAAGAATGAGTCTTCGGTGAGCCGGTACCCACTACCTGTTCCAGAAACCTCTTTTCTCATAGCTCACAGGAAAGTGTGAAATTAGCCAGTTGTTCCTCTCTCGTTGGTCGAGCTACTTTGTTCCTCAAATAAGTCGGATTCGGGAGCCCCTATTAATGAACAGGGGAACGGAACCATAAACTAAGGCGATCAATATTCCTCTTCCGATTCATTGACTATTCTCACCTTCTACTGGGCAGGTTAGTCCGCCCCTCTCCTTTACTGGTGAGATAGTCCTCATTCTTTATTGATCGAACACGAGATCTCGGTATATGAATATTTAAGGTGTGGGGAGGGAAAGTTTCACATAAGTTTCCCCATTCCCGAGTGACATAAGGGAAAAGGGGTCTTTCACAATTTGGTTTGGACCCGGCCTGTACTTTTAGTGAGCAACCAAACCTCTCTTCTATACCCGGGGAGTTACGTTAGTGCTTAAGAATCTTTCTTTCGTAGGTGAATCTCGATGTCTATTCCTAGCTAATCAAGAAACTGTTGTCCTCCCTCTCAATCAATGTTGTTCTCCCTCTATTTCCTTCTTCCGGTGGTTGAGCGAGTCCGATCTTCATCCTTTTCAGACGTTAGAGCTTGGTTGTTGCCAAACAAATCCAGTTCCGGTGGACGGGGGAAGAAGAGGAATAAAAATCAGAAACGGAATCTTGTTCTGAGAAAGGGTATGTTGCAGGGGAATATGGCCCAGTTAATTAATCGGGTTTTAAAGAACACGGCCCAAGCCGAAGTCGGTTTCAGACTACTATCCGGCCCTAGCTGAATGGTTTGATTTTTCAATGAAAGATGGGTTTGAAAACAGGTACCAAATTGTCTTGATAAGGTGGGGATGGTTCTGCCCCTTTCCCCAGGAAATTGCTCCGATTGACCGAGATCTCGTGTTCTTTCAAGAGTGATATGACACCATGCTAGTCAGACGGGAAGTAAGGCTTAGGTAGGGCGCCTAGTTGGAAAAGCCGTAATCAGGTTACCCGAGATAGTATAGGGCTCAGTGCAATAGTCAATCTAGTAAATATAATAAGAGAAGAATTAGCGTAAGAAAAGCCTAGCCTTTCCCTTACCGACGAGTAAGTACCCTTTTTTCTCTTTTTAGTTGAGTTGGTGTTAAATGTGCTCCGTGGGTACAAACAAGATTGAAAGGGTCAACAATCCCTTACTTTATTAAGCAACCTTACTTGTTCTTGTAAGCTATTTCTTTCCCGTACTTTAGTAAGTAAGCATGTAAACGACCATCTCTCCGCAGATAAAAGACTAGAGTAGGCCCCATAGAGATGTTGACATCTGGGTTCACTGTTCTTGAAAAACTAACAGAGATAAGGTCGATAGCTTGCTTTCTCGTGAAAGTACGGAAGAAGGTCGCTGAGGTAGAATCCATAGGAAAACTTCTTAGGATGTCTTTGCCCCGTTCCCGGTTCCTTTTGAAGACCCATAGTAGCCGCAAAGCACCATTCTACGCACTCAGAATAAAAGAGTGAATTTCCACAATGAGTTTCATAGTGTCTATGAACATGAAAAATCTCCTTTCTACAGCTTACAACTTTCATCGCCCTTATATTTAGCTCTCCAAAGAGCAATTCTTCTCAAAAGGTGCTGACCATTCTAAACGTGGCTTCAAAGTTATTCTTTCTAAGCGCGGATTCAGTTGATGAACTGTGCCAACTTCCTTCTACTAGTTGATTTAACTGCATCAACCGCAAAGAAAGTGACGACCTATTCTCTAGCAGCAGCAGGGGCAAGCCTAAACATCTACACTTTCCATGGGAATTTTGGAAGAATTCCATTTCCTTAAGGAATCAGTCCCAAGAGCGGCTACGACTACGAGAGCAGTTACCCTTCTAACCTTAACACCGGTTACGTCCTTCTTCTGTCATCGGGGATGGGAACCTTGGTAGGAATGTTGGAGGGCTCTCGGCAGGTAGGTTTGATGCTAGCCTTGTTGCCTTGTCATTGGCTGATTCAAGACATCCTCGCAAAGGCGCCATCTTTCTTAAGTGACTTTTATAGACCTCTTTTTCTTAAATACGATAATTGGGTTTTTGAGACCACTGCGATAAATGAGCTTTTGAGACTCCGTTTTGTTAACAACAGGTACTCTTTCTACATTACATTAACAAGTAAGCAAGTAAACTACCTTCACGGGTAAGGATCATCTCCCCTATGAAAATGCATAGCCTCGATAGTGGTCTAAGGCAAGAAAGTATGATCCGTCACGTGTGCCATGGAGATGGCGATTATCATAGAATTCTCTCCTCTTGTTTTAATATGAATTGACTCCGCTTCGGTCACTTTCTTCGTAGGTTCTTAAGCAACTCCTCTTGTCACTAGTCACTATGTCCGAAGGTTTGCAAGCCTGTCTCTTGATATAAATAGTCATTCCTTTCTTTCCTTTGTTAGAGAATCACCTCTCTCTGGTCTGGTAGGAATTCCATCTTTTCTGTAGTCATGCCTGTAGTCTGCCTGGGAGTGAGGAAAGCCGCTTTTAAGCCAGTACGGTACCACTCTCTCCTCAAATTGGATATTTGACCCTGTTATCGAATAGGTTCTTTCAGCTAGGAATGGAGTATAGGTACAAAACCGGTTGAAAGCTCTCCAACGGTAGCTGTAGAACGGTCAAATCGGCTTGTCTTCGGTCTGTCTATGAACTTCCTTCTCGCCCTTGATTACAAAGCACCACAATCTAAAACTGTCAAAAGAAATTGAACATGATTGTTACAACTGTTCATTCCTTAATTTTCAATCATAGATTGTCGTCACACGAGAATAGGTGGAGGACTTATTAAAGGCATATCTGGGGAGAGAGAAAAAACTAGCTTAGGGTATGAAATCCTTGTTGATCCTTCTCTCCTCTTGCTCGATGAACCAACTTCAGGCCTTGATTCGTCCTCCGCAAGGAAGGAACGAGTCGGTTCCCCTTTCCGTCTTTCGGTAGCATAAAGAAAATAGATTCAAATTGACAAACCACCAAAAGAGTGAGAAAAAGGGGGCAAGTGTACATTAGGCCATGTGCAACAAACAAAGTACAAAGATAGCACCGTACTCTCATAGTCCTCAATCTTTGGCACATCTGGATTGGCGGAAACTCACTCGGTCTTCGCGTCTACCGGGGCACCATACTGACTTTTATATTTATGATATAAGGAGTGCACTCCACTTCATAAAGAGTGACTAGAATTCACTCTATACCCATATCCCTGGAACAACTGTAAAATAAACTCCATCTTAGTCTACTCGACTTTGACTTTGACTTGAAAGAGTAAGTTTTCACCTCTGTTGTTGAAAAGTCAGGACCCGTTGGGGAATCTATTCTAGACCCGCCTGCCGGCCCTAAATCTATCTTACTCTTCCTTGGTCTCTTCCACGAATTGGAGGATATGAAATAGAATGAATTCAAGGACAAAGTCGCTGGTATACTGTGATCCAGACCCAGGAAGGGCCAGACATGAATCGGAAAGAGTAACTTTCCTCATAGGAGAAAGGGTGCGCGCTAAAGCTAGAGCAGCTCTTTTTCGCGATATAGGTGTAATTTCATTAATTCAGTACTTAAGGTCTTCCCTCGTCAAACGAATCAAAAAAAAGAAGGTTGACTTTTCGCCGTGCTCCTTTTTTTCAGTTATAGGGCGGAGAGAGGGAGGCAACTGAAACTTTTAGAGTCGAGTTTACGCTCTTTCCTCCTCTTTCGATAAGCTTTTCATAGCCGTAGTCGTACTCAAGTACCCTTGCAGGGGAATCCACTTCTGAGATGGAGAGAATCCCGGGATGCATATGCTCTTTTCAGGGTTGAAGGAAGAAGTCAGCGTAGCTATTGGACTTCTTTGTGCTATGGCAGCAGTAGCAGAGAAAGAAGCTGCTCACTCTGCTTTACCGAGAAAGGGAGCAGTGAGAAAGGGGTGACTATCATACGGAAATGAAACAAGTAAAGCAAGATGCCGGAACTCTTGCTTTCGTCTTGTCTTTACTCTTCCCCCCATCCTCTCGTCGCCTGTCCGCTCAACTCTGATACCTGAATCTCCTTTTGTTCAAAGTTTATTGGACATGAATGAACCCGAACAGACGTACCCGCCGCTTCTGGTTTCTGCCATATGGGTTCAGTTTCATAATGTTATTACCGGACTCCATTTATTTAATTTGGTCTAACTATATTACAAGCTTCTGTTTTTACGATCAGCATCTAATTATAGTAGACAACCTACTTTCTTAATAAAGAGAAGTTGGGGACATAGTAAACCTCCTACTATAAGAGCGATTCCCTGGGACCGGAAGGGGAAAGATTGAATCTTGAAAGACTGAGCCCCCGGCTAGCAAGATCGGGAGGGTTAGTGTCCTCTTAAGAAGGAATACCCAACTTCTGGGGTCAGCTTCGATCACGTGGAGAGAAGAGCGGACCATTGAAAGTCTCAATTCCTATCCGCCGAAGGTAGAGAGTTCGATTTCAAATCCAACGATTTATTGACCTACGAATCTGCTATTACGCAACTCAACCCTTCTCCGCAAGCTTTTTCAGTTGTTGGATGCTCAAAACAACCTATTCCCCTTTACGACGACTCGGTGACCTTTGACACGTTACACCTGGTTGCACGTAATCTTGACTTTCGCCCTTCACTCGTGCAGTTGGACTGACTAGTGACTTTAAATTCAACCTTGAGACCGAGCCCTGCCTCTCACCTTTCGGTTCATTGCAAGGAAAGACTAAAAAGAAAAAAGGAAGCTTTCGGCGGACACAAGCCCTCGGGACTTGACACTTGGACACCGGGAAGCTTGCCCCAGGGTCCTTCGATTGGAACTGCCCTTTTCCTTTCCAAAGTGAAATTCCTCCTTGCTTTCCCCTTGACCTGTGACAAACTCCACTTTTGTTGTTGCCAGGTTGAATGATTCATTCAACCTCAGTATCGGCAACCAAGACACCCTTCTCTGTCGAATGAATCTTCAAATCATCATCTTCAAACCACGACTCCGATCACGGTTTCCAGTTGACTTTATCTGAGGTGACAGGGGCAGGAGAACACTTCACAAAATGCGCTTTGACAGCGAGCGAGATCTTTGAAATTCAATCAGAACAGCACTGGGTGGGTAAGATATAGGATTCTTGTCTGAGTCGCGTGGATCACAAAATGTATCTATGATTTCAAGTCCACTCGTTGATTTCGAGAAAACCGAATCAATTGGCTTTTTTCCCAGCGATGCCTCCAACTCGAGATTTTGATTCATAGAACTGGCCATCAAATGTATATTCATCCATCTATCAGCTGCGTCTTCTTTAGTGAATGAAAGAGGGACTCGTTTCATAGGTAGCAAGGATAGGAAGAAAGGGTTCAATGAAGGCTGTTGTTGAGGTTTTTATTCCAACTAGCGAGGAAAGGCCTCGTTTTGGTCCTGTAGAATGAATGTGAAAAGCAAAATCCTCAGAATCGTATGATTCAGATACCTGACGAAATGAACAGATAAAAGATCGGGATAGCCGGGATGACCTATTTCAAGATCAGATGATCCACCTCTTTGTCCGCTTGGGAGGGCTAACTCGGATAGGTCAGATACGAGGGAAAGAGCCCAAAAAAGAGAGATCGGATGCCCTTTCCGATGCCGTTCACGATGTGGAGCTGCCAACTAGCTAAGCTAGGTAGTTTGTTGTTAGAATATCTATCCTAGTAGGAAGATGGAAAGAATATACTATACACTATAGGAGAGTCAAAGAATAGGCATGTTGGAACTATATCAAGATTAGAATGACAAGGAATATCTGTATCCGTATATAATAAGTTGGGCTCTATCCTTCCCGCCCACCTCATTAATATCTGGAGGGAAGAATCCAAGGTTAGCCTGATGATTAAGGGACAGGGACACTGTCAACAGGGTATGGTTCTTTTTTATCACCCCGGATGACGCACACTGCTTTAAATAAAGCGCAGTGAATAATGCGCCAGACCGCCTAACCAGTTGAACCGTTCTCTTATAGAACGGGTAAGCCACAAAAGAATGTTCCTTGCTTCCAGCTATTCGCATGAGTCATTTTTGCTGTAATCTGTCTCTCGATAAGAAGCTTTCTTTTGATCAAGGGTAATCTCGTCTTCTTGAAGAATTACGGATTCCTAAACCTAGTAAGGGAAAGCGATTCTACTCCAATTGCATTCATCAGTTGGATGAGAGTGAGAATAGAAAGGAAGCCGGGGGAAGAATGGAGTATAGCATTACCTCTAGAGTACAACCCTACTCCTGCGCCCCTCAATCCCATATCTACTACTTAGTCAAGCCCTTAACTACTTTTATATCTTAGAACAACGCTGCTCTCTGATCGACGTTTTATAGTCTTTATATCTATGGAAAGAGGAAGCTAGGAGAGGATTCTAAACAATTCTATCGAGCCGAACAACAAAAAGAGAAAGATAGAATACCTTTCTTAGCTAGCCTAGCGTGCTATAAACCTACAGGGAACAAGAGCCAGATCGAAGACATTCCTTTCCTTCTTTTATACCCCTCTCTTCTTAGTTGCTCCTCTTTCTAGGGATCTAATGATCGTAGACCACCTTCTTGTGACTATGTTGAAGAATTCTTTCCCCCCTTTGAGTTCTCGAGTGAAGGGGTCCAAGCCATAGGAAAATATCCAGTTTCTCTCGCAACATATCTAGTTTATCTTGAAGCAGCATTTCTCGAAGTAGCATTCCCATAAGTAGAGGATGAAACCCTTGGTTTTTTATCCCGACGAGGGTTTATGAATCACTCAAACGAGCCTTTCTAGCCGCATCTGAATCGGCATCCCTATCCATATGTTTATGCGCAGGGGCATCAAAATCCAAATCTGTAGAATCTATTGGGGAATACACATCCGCACCCGAATTGGCTAAATCTAGTATAGTGGGTCTTGTTCCGATGCGGGAAAAAATCTTTTTAAAAGGCATCTCGGCGAAAGAGGACTGAGAACCATAAGGCGAGCGCCACAATGCTAGCACAAACTTCTCCCACAGACACGCATGATAAGGGGGTGTGGGGACAACCAGGCCACCACTTTTACCAGATATGGGTCCGGACAACCGAAGAGCCCGCCCTTAGAACCCAACCCTTAAGAGGCTAAGGTCCAAGGGGCTACCACAGGAAGTAAGCTTCACCTGTAACCTTAAGGAAACAGAAAGTTACCCGGAATTCCTAGCAAGGACTTTGCCTGCTATTCAGTCCTAAATCCCTTTCACCCTTATCTAGCTAACTCGATGGGACGTCAACAGCGGGAATGCCAGAAGCAAGACCTGGACCTGGTTCACGCAGTCAAGCAGCAAAGACCTCTTTCTCTTTGGGAGCTTTCGTAACGGCTATATAGAATGCTACGCACCTCGTGAAAGGCTATTGGGATCAATCCCTTCAACCCTCCTTGGCGTGGAAGGTCGCAAGAGAAAAGAAAACTATTCTTCTTAGCAGCTTTTTCAACCTACCCGAGGTAAGGAAGTAAAGCAACCAATAGCCTTTTTACCTACTATGCCTTTCACCGGGTGAGCAAAAAGTAGTTACCTTTAGCCCGGTCTTCCTTATTAATTATTGATAAGGCACAGGGGAAGCATCATCCTTATAAGACTGTTGCTAAACAAAAGATAATTCTTTTTCACATTCAACCATGAGAGGGCAACTTGAGCAATCAAAGCTACGCCCTCTTCCACTGCTGACTATGAAAAGTTGACAGCTAATGATTTCTACTTTACTAAGCCAGTTCGGTAAGTTAAGGTCCATGCTTGAAACGAAAAAAAAGCGAAAGGGGAGGTGGTCGCCCAAAGCTGTGGAGATAGGGTGGAAGATAAAAAAGCTATATTTAGAATAATAATGAGAATCTATTCAAATTCATATTAGAAAATGGGATTATCAACTATACTTGACTGGAAAAACCAGCCAATCTACTCTCTTGGTCTCCTCCCTGTAACTTGAGAAATCATAAGAGAAGAAGAAATCGTTGCGTAGAAAATCGTGCTTACTATCTCCTCCATCGTTGTTATGTAAGAGGAAAAGAGCGAAAAGCTTACTTTTAGGTAGTGGCCTAAGCGCTAAGAAGTGAACACCATGCTACTCAGACTATATGCTTAACACATGCAAGTCGAACCTTGGTTTTCGGAGTTCGAAAGAGAAGGGGAAGAAGCGGGGTAGAGGAATTGGTCAACTCATCAGGCTCATGACCTGAAGATTGCAGGTTCGAATCCTGTCCCGGCCTAATCAGTGGAACATTGTTCACCGGGATAAAAGGCCGGTCCCAACCCGTCTACAAAATGGGGCTAGTGTTCAGTCTTGGTTGGTTCCACCTCTTTGCAGGGTGATGACACCAGTAGCTGTGGAGCTTAGATGACCATTTCTATCACTATTGAATTCCAACATAGAGCTCCTTTCGTTACAGTCAAGTGGCTTTCACTCCTTCTACTCTAAACTACTGTGTGCCTATTTGGAGCTTTTCACAGCCAAAGTCAAAGGTTTGTTGGTGGCAAGATCGGCATGCCTTCTAGTTGTAGTTGACTTTAAGCGCACCTTAACTACCCATAGTCGTCTATTTACGGGCTTGCACTCAATAGTCAATCAATTCGTTTTTCCACTTTCTATCGCACGCTTCAACTATTTGTTTATATAGTGTGTCAAGTCTAACTAATGGAAAGTGCCTATGAATGAGTTCCAAGAAAGCGGCCGTTCACGTCAGGAATAGAGGCCGTTAAGGATGTACTTGCTTTTCCTTTTTTTCGTCGAGATTGGGTTTGTGTGAAGTGTACCGCTTGTCTAGCCTATGCTTTGCAAGCCTACATAGAGTACAAGATCGAAAAGAATGCATTGGATGGATGCCCGGGCATTGAGAAGGAAGGATGCTTTCAGAGGCGAAAGGCCATGGGGAGATACCGTCTGTGATCCATGGATCTCCGATCGGGAAACCGTATCCAAGCTCCGTGGCTAGTCTGCGCTCTTTGGACTTTTCAAACTTAGCGAACTGAAATATCTTAGTAGCTAAAGGAAGGGAAATCAACCGAGACCACGTTAGTAGCGGCGAGCGAGAGCGGATTGGGGTTTGAAGAAAAACAAACACGAAGCTTCGTTCCTCTCCTTTTAGGCGATCTACTTCGTTCCTCAGCAAAGTGTTCACTTCTTTTTCACCAAGTTTCATTCGATTTGTTGTGGATTGGATGATGGAAAAACCAGCAAGCTACGGCTTCAAAGCTTACCTTATTTAGAAAAGGAGAAAGGGCTTTTTTATAGATGTTGAGGTTGAGTAAGGGGGGCGGAGCTTGAAGAGCGAAGCGAGCCGCGCTAGCCTAGCAACGTTTTTCAGCAGAAAGCTACGGTCTAACGACCCCCTAACCTAGGTTGGGGAGAAAACTCCAAAATCCAAAACGTTGGTTTTTCTTCCTCTCCTTTCAGTCGAGTGACTTCGTACCTCTCCTTTTAGGGGAGCTACTTTGTTCCAAACCTTTCTCTAATAATAAGGTAAGCTTAAAAGCCGCCGCCATTTAAATTTAAAGGAGCGGGCGCAGTGAAATGTAATTGTGAAAAGATTGGATGATCTGGCCAAAGAAGGTGATAGCCCTGTAGATTCGTTCCCATGGTTCGATCCTTCCCAGTAAAACGCGGCGTGTTCGAATTCTGATCGCTTTTACGCGAGAAAGGGGGACCACCCTCTAAGCTTAAGTATTCCTCAATGACCGATAGCGTACAAGTACCGTGAGGGAAAGGTGAAAAGAACCCTATTTAGGGAGTGCAATAGAGAACCTGAGATCCGATGCGAACAATCAATCGAAGGAGCGGAGCTTAGAGCCTTTACTTTATGTAAAGCGCACTCACTCTAACGGCGTACCTTTTGCATGATGGGTCAGCGAGCAAATGGGAACAGCGGCTTAAGCCATTAGGTCTAGGCGATTTCCAGAGGTGGAATCTTCTAGTTCTTCCTATTTGACCCGAAACCGGTCGATCTAGCCATGAGCAGGTTGAAGAGAGCTCTAACAGGCCTTGGAGGACCGAACCCACGTATGTGGCAAAATATGGGGATGACTTGTGGCTAGGGGTGAAAGGCCATCCAAGATCGGATATAGCTGGTTTTCCGCAAAATCTATTTCAGTAGAGCGTATGATGTCGATGGCCCGAGGTATAGCACTCAATGTGCTAGGGTGGCCTCATTTTGCCTTACCAACAAGTCTGCGGTAGTTCAAAACTGGAATTGGCACAATATCGCAAAGTGGCCGCCCTTGCTCAATTTGGCTCAGACCTTGATGCTGCGACTCAGGCATTACTCAATAGAGGTGCAAGGCTGACAGAAGTACCGAAACAACCACAATATGCACCACTGCCAATTGAAAAACAAATTCTAGTCATTTATGCAGCTGTCAATGGTTTCTGTGATCGAATGCCACTAGACAGAATTTCTCAATATGAGAGAGCCATTCCAAATAGTGTCAAACCAGAATTACTACAATCCTTTTTAGAAAAAGGTGGCTTAACTAACGAAAGAAAGATGGAACTAGATACATTCTTAAAAGAAAGTGCTTTAGCTTTTATTTCAATTTAATACAATACAAGGAAAGGAAAAAGGTCTCTTAGGGGTACCATAAATAAAAGAAAAAAATAGCTAAAAAGAGTCTGCTTCCTTTATGATCTCTTTCTTAGAAAAGAAATTGCGTAAATTCTGCCTTTTTTGATCCCACGCTTTCCGTTGGTCAACAACCAACTAAATCTATAATTCTTCACTACTCCTACAGGGAAGGTGGAAGAAATTCAGTCTCTCTTTTTTTGGGGGGGAGCAGAAAAAGAAAAAATAATCTTATTATTTTTGGATATGGAAAACAGTGCATTTCTACTCACCCCGAGCGATCTTCACTTTATGCAAATTCCACTTCTTCCTTCGCTTCTTCTACTAGTTCAACTACGTCGGACGCGCAAAGCGCTCCACCGGAGTTAACTCAGTTATTTCGCGACATCTTCAAAAATAGCGCAGAGTTGCTTCGACTCAGCGGTAGGGACGTACCCCAGAGGTGGAACATAGCGGATCTAGTTGAGGCTGTTATAGGAGACGACGCTCTTCTAATTCCGGGGCACCTCCAAGATACCTATTACGATGTTCTTTCAAAAGGGTGTTCTAGCTGGCTTTTCAAAGACCTATCTGAATTTATAGAATTAACGCAGAATCTCGTCTAACAACCACAATATGCACCACTTAGAATTTTCTTTTAAGCAAAACAAAAGGTGATCTACTATTAAGCTAAGCAAAAGGTGATCTACTATGTAGTCTTCTTGACATGACATATCAAGTCAAGAGGGCGAGGCTCCCAGCAATGGGGGGAAAGGGGAGTGGGTAGGCGGGCTCCTTTCACTTGACTGGTTAGTTAGGACTTTTTTCTACGATGTTCGAGATCTTTGTCTCGCAGAGGGCGAAATGAGATCTTCTTGGAACAAGGTCAGAGACGTTGGACGGACCAGTTTCTTCTGATTCCAATGATAGATGGATGGTCAGGTCGGTAACATATGGATGGAGGACTTCTACAGGGTCTTCTCGTGCGCTCGACTAGAAAGGTGGTTTTGTAGGCGAACGAAATACGTTTTTGTAGGCGAGCGGAGTGAGGCAATGAAATTGTTTAGGCGAAAGAAAGGTTGAGCGAAAAGCTTTCGTTGTATCGGATCTCGGGACATTAATAACCGGTGAGGGGGACACGCATAAGCCGTATGCAGCGGGTCTCATGCTTGTTCTCCCTAAGGAGCCTGTCAAGTACAATAGGGTGGAAACCTATTTCAGCGATGACTACATAACAATAAAGTGCTTTGATGATAGAAGTAGTAAGATGATGGACGACTTTCTGTCAGGAATTGAGCATATATCTAAGGGGTTTAGGTCAGTTCTAACAATTTACTTCCATAACTTAGGCAAATTCGATGGGATTTTCTTGCTAAAGCACCTGGTGTCTAATTGGAAGGGTGATGTAAGACCTCTAGTGCAAAACCACCGCATCTACGAGATCAGTGTCAAATCAGGGAAGAGGGTTCTATTCCGTTTCCGCGACTCGTTGAATATGTTAGTACACTTAATTCACTTTCAAGGAATCTATGTCCTGAACTCGGTCCTAAAGGGGAGGGAAGCTCTTTTGGAGACATGATGGGAGTTGCCGGTGTATTGGGCGCTGCTTTGCTATGCGCCATTCATGGTGCTACCGTAGAAAAGACTTTATTTGAAGACGGTGATGGTGCTAAGACATTCCGTGCTTTTAACCCAACTCAAGCCGAAGAAACTTATTCAATGGTCACCGCTAACCGCCTTTGGTCCCAAATCTTTGGGCTTGCTTTTTCCAATAAACGTTGGTTACATTTCTTTATGTTATTTGTACCAGTAACCGGTTTATGGATGAGTGCTCTTGGAGTAGTCGGTCTAGCGCTGAACCTACGTGCCTATGACTTCGTTTCTCAGGAAATTCGCGCAGCGGAAGATCCTGAATTTGAGACTTTCTACACCTAAAATATTCTCTTAAACGAAGGTATTCGCGCTTGGATGGCGGCTCAAGATCAGCCTCATGAAAACCTTATATTCCCTGAGGAGGTTCTACCACGTGGAAAGGCTCTTTAATGGAACTTTAGCCTTAGCTGGTCGTGACCAAGAAAGCACTGGTTTCGCTTGTGGGCCGGGAATGCCCGACAACTCAATTTATCCGGTAAACTACTAGGGGCTCATGTAGCCCATGCTGGATTAATCGTATTCTGGGCCGGAGCAATGAACCTATTTGAAGTGGCCCATTTCGTACCAGAGAAGCCTATGTATGAACAAGGATTAATTTGACTTCCCCACCTAGCTACTCTAGGTTGGGGGGTCAAAAGTATATATATACTTTGTTTAAATAGGGCCCTAAGTGAATCAGACTAACCACCTGTTCATCTTCTTCTATTTGCAGGTACACACACTTGAGGATCAAGACTAGAATCTCCATGGATGGACTCTGACTCTAAACGAAGGAATCTGAGCTTTATCAACATTGATAAGCTTTCTAGCTTGTGCAGGCAGCTGGTGGAACTCCTCAAAAGTGCCAGAAATCTCCTCATCAATGGCATAATTAGCTAGGCTATCTGCCACAGCATTTCCTTCCCTGTACACATGAGAAAATCGCATTTTTTTATCCCTCAACAATGTAATAATTTTCCTGACTATTGTATCAACAGCCCAGGGTGCAGACACCTCTTGTATCATGATCAGTCTAGCAATGGTTGAATCAGTCTCAATCACCACATTTGTGAAGCCTTTATGCACACAGATTTCAGCAGCTAACTGAATAGCCATTATCTCTGAATACATATTAGTTTGAACGGGTAGCAGCACACAGAAAATCACCAGCAGCATCTCTAAACACCACAGCAGCACCACTCTTACCTGGATTACCTCTTGATGCACCATCTGTGTTACATTAATCCATTGTCCACTAGGGAATTCCCAACATACTCTTCTATAATGTAGCCTGGGGATGTAGCTCTCCAACTCACTAACCAATTCAGGCCAATTAGAAGACAATCTTTTCATCTTAGGAAACCTGTACACCAGTAAATTGTGCAGAGTTGCTGAAACCTGAAAAATTCGCCTGTTCAAGGAGATATTACCACCATACCTTCTTTTCTTTCTCCTCTTCCATAGCTCCCAGACAACTACACAGGGCAATGCTTGATATAAGGGCTTCAGATATACATTTGCAGGGTGTTTCCACCACCTTTGAAATACCTGCTGTAAGCTAACACCATGAGTAAGACCTGCACCCAAGGAAAAGTACTGCCATACCTTATCAGCACATTGACTCTTCAGAAAAAGATAAGCATGGTTTCCACTGTTGGTCGATTACAACACCAAGACCTTGAGGGCATTGTATATCCAAGTCTTGTCAGAATAAAAAGAAAGGAAGTTAGCAATGCCACACTCTCCATGAGAAGAAAGATATCTTGATTGGCAACCATAACGCTCTAACGCACGTCGTTATGGCGCTTTGGAACAGTGCCGATCGCCACCTCTTGCAAGCAACCGTCGGTCACAAATGGAAATAATCATACGCTATCATAGGCGCTTCGAATTTCTTTAGAGATTCTCAATGCAGCATGCGCTGAAATCCGCCTAGCTACTTACTACTCTACTTAACTGAAAATCTAAAATAAAATGGAATTCAAATTGGTCGAGAAAAAGAACCGCGCTAGTCGGAATTTGGGGAAAGATAGAGAGCTCTCTAGGCTCTCCTGATCAAATTGAGAGTTCGCTTTGCCAGTCCATGAATATGCCGCACCCAGCAGTTCGAGGAGTTGGCCAGATACGGGTCGAAGCCCTGC
>JAKWJC010000128.1:7500-10000 GCA_027704865.1 Solanum neorickii | reverse complement strand
AGAAAAACTCGTGATTGGTGTGGAGGGGAAGATCTGTTTATGATATAGTTCAAGAAAGAGTCGTCTCATTTCCTTACTTCTTTATAATTCATTCACTTCAAGACTGGTTCTGAACGCCGCGTAAGATCATCTTCAACAACAACCTCCACCGTACTTTCGGTGCGACCACTAAAGAATTGCTTATACACTAAAGAGCTGCTTATATACGTTTACTAAAAGACTGACTTTCATTCATTATCATTAGTCCAGCGTGAAACTAAGAAAGAGAGATGTGCCTAAGGCGGCATGTAAGCAAACTGTGCACGCTAAGAGAAGAGGAGAGATGTTCGCAATTACTACCACAAGAAAGCCGCCCCCTATCTTCTAAAGGGGCCCGTCACTTCGTTCGTACCTTCTTGGCTTAGGCTTCCAACTGAACAACATGGCCTTGCCGCCCCGCCACTAGCAGAAGCTAAGCGCTTGAAAAGCGCGCTAAGAAAGGTTGCTTCTGTCGCCCTTTCTGTGCAACAGTCCACCAGTAGCGGAAGAGAGGGTTACCGTACATACAAGAGTCTTCCAGTTCTTACGGAAGCTCTTTCTTACCAGTCAATCAAGTAGTACAAGAACTGTATCTTATCTTATAGCCCGGCGCGGCAGGTCGCCTTTTAAGTTAATTAAGTTGATAGAAGAAAGTATTAAATAGATAAGGAGTAGATGAGTGAGTGAGTCCTCACTGACCTGAGCGATTTCGATCACCTAGCAGGCCTTTTATTTTGTAGGTAACATCGCCAAAGCGTATCATCACATTTGACTAAGAAGGAAGGAACTCGAAGTGAAAGGGCACCGTCTTGTGCAAGGCAATGATAGTTGGCCCTCTATCATCTTCTATCTGGTAGACTTGGTAAAAGGGCCCCGACTTATTTCCATAATTTGAGTTCGACCGCGGCTTCCCCCTTTTTTTGGGGGTATCAAGTTCCTTGCCAACTGCCACCTATCGACCCCGATCTCTTTTCATTTGTTTTGGATATTACCAAACCTAGCCTAGCCTTCGTAAATCACACTAAAGCGGACACCCAACTATGGAAAAGCCTCCTTAAGGGTGGGTAAGGTTAGTCAATCCGGCCCGAGACGCGTTCGTTGACAAAACCGCCGTAGGAATTCCTACTTTTCAATAAAGCGGAGGCGAACTGATCAACGAGAAAGAGGCCCTACTCACTACAAACGAATACACCACAAGATTGAACTGCACTCATGCCTCTCCCGCATCAAGTTGACCGCCCCCCCTACGTAGTGATTCTATCAATCATGTACGTAGGTAGGACCCTCCATTCTGATTGGTATATCATGAAAAAAGAAAGCCATTTGCACCAGGCGCACTGCGCTTTCCCTTGCCCAGATGTTCGCCTTTCTAAGTCAAGTAATGGTGACCCACCGAAGACTGGAGCTTCGTAACATGTTGACGAAGGCCCCCGAACTGAGGGTTCGGTCAGTAGAAGGGACGACTTTGTCTCCCCGGAAGAAGAATAGCCCCGCTCTCTAGCCGACTGATCCCGTTGACCCTATAACTGGGAGGGAACGTGTCACATTAGAGGTGAACGATCAGAGGTGTCCTCTAATCACCACGACGAGGCGGGTCCCTCTTTTAGTAGACTCAGCTATGAATATTCATTCAGAAATGAATGCCGGGCTCTTTCTTTCACTGCTAACCCCATTTTCAACATGCTGAAACTTTCTGTTTCGTCGAGCCCCGAGCTTGTGGTCCTCCTTTGAGTGTGGGTTCAATTGAATGAATCTGTCAAGTCAAGGAAACCGTACGTAGCAGCAAGGATGGTGCATCGCCTATTTATCGTTCTCGCTCGGGAGCCAAAACGAACACGCCTGCTACCTACTGTACTGGACCTTCGACCAGGCATTCTACCTTTGTCGAATCGGAACCAACACCACACTGCATTGCGCTCGAACAGTTGAGCGGCCGCCGGCCAGCAACTTCCGTGCACAGATATAGATTCATTCCTCGTACCTGGTCCAGCCTCACAACCCTTCGCGGGTTGGTAAGAAGTCAGTCTTGTTTGGTAAGACGGAATTGGACAAAGAAAAGAGAGTGCTCGACCGGAACAACGGCCAACAAAGACCGTAATTACATAGATAACTGCTCCTCCCCCTCTCCTTAAGGCTTTAAGGCGAACCGTATGGCGGCTGGAAAGAAAGACGCCCTCACCTTCTCTGGTGTCAGTGAGAGCAATTTGAGTATCCCCCGTTGACCTTCTTTTGTAGATAGAATCTTCAATGAGTGGAAACAAGCAACCTTACTAAGAAAGGTGCTTGTTGAGTAAGGCCGGCTTTCGAGCCCAAGCCCCTTGTATAGGTTGGGCGTCTTGACGCATCTTTCTCATATCGATCAAGGCTTTCCTTGAGTTAGAAATAAGGGGCAAGAAGCAAGGGCGTAGCAGCTGCGCGAAAGCCGTTGCGCCTTAGCGCATCCCTTTTCTTGCAGGAGTGCTAACGCGCGACCTTACGTTTT
>JAKWJC010000128.1:0-2500 GCA_027704865.1 Solanum neorickii | reverse complement strand
TATGAATCAAGAAAGACGGGATCTAAAGGCACGCAATTCTTGATCTTTTTAGAATTCTGAAGGACATCGATCTTTCGCCTTGCGCAAGGATATCTCTCTTTTCTTAGACTCCATAAGGAGAGAATAGTCCACTTGGGTGGAGGGGAGGCCTGGTTTTATTTTACCTGGGCCAAAGACTGTCCCCTCTGCTCTTCCGGGAAAAGTCGCTTCCTTTTTTCGGGGACTTTTCCGCAACTCCTTATCACTATTTCGCTTTCTATAAAGCATAGTGTCAGTCTCCCTTACTTTATAGGGTAGGAGAAGGTATCTCAAATCTTTCCACTGGAGAACCAAACCAGGACTAGGTTAGGGGCCTTGAAAAAGGGAATTACCTCCTATCTTCCCCTTGTTGAAGAAGGGTTGACGTAATGGATAAGGTTCAGGAGGTTACCGGAGCCGGAGTTCCAATTAGCAATAAGAGAAAAAGAAAAAAAGAAGTGAAATAAGCCTTAAAAGGCCAACCCCCGGGCAGAGTTGGGCCAAGACTAACTGCGAGTTTAAAGTGGTTTACTATGTATATTTCAAGGGAAAGCAGGTATAGGCATAAGCTTATGGGACTAAGGCGCGCCACCTTAAGCGGAATGGAGCAAGGAGTTATCCACTAAATGATAGAAAGGCTACCTTCTCAAGGAGGAAGACTTCTTTCAATATAAAGCAAGGTGTAAGCAAGCTTCTTTCCGACCAGACTGACCTGGCAATTATCTTCCTATAGATAGCTCCTTGCTTATAAAAAGATTTATAATGAGAATCCGCTGAAGCTTATTCAGGATTGATCTTTCTTATCCGAGAGTCTTATCAAACTCTCTGCCACTGTAGGTGCGACACAGGTAGTAGTGACTGAAAGAGCTGATGCGGCATGATCGCGATTATAAGCGTCCTATTTAGTTTAGGGATTTAGGGACTAGGCCTGTTGAGGAACTGAGATGATTCATCTTAGTCTTAGTATGCCGGGTATGTCTTTGGCCAAGCCCAGGGATTGACAAATCTATAGTGGCGGGTCTATCTTCTTCTGGGCGAGCTGCGGAGCAACTTTTTTCTTTCTTTCATTCCATCTGTCTTGGTTGATTGGTTAAAGAGAGCGCTTTGATAAGACTGTTCCGCAGAGAGTGTGGCTAAACACTTCTTCACCTTTCGGCCTTCAAAGGAATGGTCGGAACTGTGATCCCGATTAGATAGTTGCATTCTTCTCCTCTCTCTATTTTGGCTTGGGGCACTGTTAGGCTCATCTCTCTGAGTTCGAGCGGTTGAACTCCTCCCAGGCGAATCAATAATGATGTGGCTGGCCCTCTATTCATCTATCAATCTCGTTTATGAATGTTATGATGGCCAGGCATAGCCGGAACTCTTTCGTAGGCAGCTCTCGAGGCAGTGGCTTGAAACTAATCTCCCGCAGTCACCCACCATGATCGGAGCTGAGATGATTCATACTAGCTTGGTTAGGTCAATATCTGTACCATCGCTTCTATTTGATGTAATATAGTATAGAGGCTGAAGGTGAGAAATCATCAATTAAAGTAGATGCAGCTTCCCTGGCTTAAAGGACGGAACTCCAGCAAGAAATCTATTGAAGAGTTGGTGCTGGGTTAGCCGAAAATCAAAGTTTATCCGGTCCCTGAAAATTCGCTTTTTATGATTACATCGGCAATAATCCAGAAAGTGGATCTATTTCGTTTTTTTCTCTTTTAAGAAAAGGAAAATCTTATTTCCCGGATCATTGTACATTTCAATTTGAATTAGGCATTCTGTGTCCAACTCTAAGCAGTCCTTACCTACATATGCATCTGATCATATATGTATATTATCTATTCCAACAAACTAATAATACAAAAGAACGAGGTTTGGGTGCGCTTCTGTCCTTAAAGGGAGTTCGCCGAGGGTGAGAACGAGAATCGAATCGATTGAATCACAAAGATCTATTCACTTATATAGAAGAAGAATCGAAAAAGGAGCGGATGGTTCATGTAGCAGTGGAAGAGTCAGTCGCCTTTTATGAAGTCTGGGCTTTCGAGATCGAATCGTAGCCAAAGTCTTTTTCCAGGTTTAGAAAGACTGTTCGAAAGGACCAGGAAGATCAGCTGTTCGCTCTTCTTCAAGGAGTGAGGGAGCAAAAGAGAGTAATGACATCGTACCGTGCCCCTACCCTAGAAAGGTAATGTGATTAGCTTGCTGAACGAATCCGCTCTCTTTGCTGTGAACAAGAGGAAGCTCTGCAGATGAAGCAGGCGACGGGTAAATGCTTTTTTTGAGTTCATACCAGGATCCAGGGAAAGGCTTTTTGCTCACCCCGCGAAAGGCGCATGGGTTGACTCTATTTCTTTCTATGAGTTAGCAGGTGAGAAGGAAAGACTAGTGCTTAGAAATCCGGCTGACATTGAACTTAAACTAGCTGCTGCCATTGAAAGAGAAGAGAGCTCCGTGACTTCCGGGCTTAGCTCTTTTCCGGTGCAGATGAATAAAACCG
>JAKWJC010000127.1:212500-214084 GCA_027704865.1 Solanum neorickii | reverse complement strand
GTGCCCCCTTCTTCCTCCTTGTCTCTTTCTCTGCGGCTGCGTGGGACTGATCGGACTGAAACCCGAACCCTTCGTAGACTGAACTCTCTTCTTTAGGCTCGCGTAGGTTAGGGAACTCGCCCCCCTCACTGCTTCCACTCCAACTCGAACAAAAAACCTCTTCCTCATCTTGACTCATGGCGGTCTTCATCAGTGAGTAATCCTCATCATCATCCTCCGTAAGATAAAAGAACCTAACTCCCGGGCCTGTGCAGACTCTTGGTGAGGCTGTTCCAAGTGTGTAGGCCCCACATGTGCTCATCTCCCCTGTTGGTGGTCCTACAGTAGCAATGGACGTAGAAGGAATTTTTGCATGGCTTTTAACGTTGGGTTCAATAACATTCCTTAGTGGGGCCCCCAGCACCATCTTTCCTTAGTAAATACTAGATGGATTCCCTATTGCTATGCTAGCTTCCTGGGAGAATACCACCATTGCACTGGTTTAGGCGGTATCCGGGCCCTTTTAGAGGAACAGTCGACTTCCCCTATTTATTGTGGTCCCAAGAGGCGTAATAACCTAAAAGTTGTCCAGTCCTAAACAGACAGGAAACCCCTTAGGCTTCTTCAGAAAAGGAACATCAAACGTTTACTTGGAAAACACGTTATACACGTATGATCCAAGTAAACGTCCAAACATCCTTTCTAGCATACCCGTCCGAAGAGTCAAAGGCCATCTATCAGTGGCCGACTTTAAATCAATCATACGAGTATGCTATCTCACTACCCGTCAATCTGAGTTCTCTCGAAAGCGACTGAACCAGCCACCCAGATGAGACTCCCGCTGAAAAACATTCTTTTTCCGACAAAACCTGCCACCAAGCTTTGACAAGTCGCTAACTTGCTCATTTTGTGATAGGGCCAGTCACCCCCCTTCTTCCCGACCTCTGGCAGTCAAAGCTATAGGGAGACGTGCTTCGGTCTTTCCATCGATAGAAGCAGTATAGGTATATAACGCATGCAGCTAGTAGGCGATAGGAGGATTTAAGCCCTGGTGGCAGCGGTACTTTGGCGAACCAGGCGTCGCTTCTATTTCGTTTTTTATTATTATTTTTGACCCTACAATGGCAGAACCTAGAAAGCTGCTCTTTTTTCCCTGTCCCGTGGTTTGATACCGTCTAGCCTCTAGCTAGGAAGTCTGGATTCGTATACCATGTAGGTGAGAAAATCGTCCGTGACTAGCTATCCTTATTCTCCTCCCAGGGATGTTTAGGAATATGGGTGCGGGAGGCTGAGGGACGACCACGATGAGTACGCGTTATATAGGATCAAACGGCTTTTGTTCGATCGAGGGGCAGAGCAGAGATAGATATGAGCTGACAGCTTATGTTTTCTGGTATTTTGTTTGGGTGAGATGTACACCGAAAGGAATTGACGCTACCAAACACTTTTCACCGGTAGTCCTCGATCGAAAGTTAGCTCGACTCAAGTCGACAGGCGAGAGACAAGGTTGGGTGAGGTACAAGCATCATGTGGGATCTACGATCGACTGTGCCCGTTGTTGGCTTTGCAGATGCTTTCAAATACTCTAGCAGTATATTCCATTCA
>JAKWJC010000127.1:195000-202500 GCA_027704865.1 Solanum neorickii | reverse complement strand
TGTGCCAAAATAACAGATGCCAAGAAGAACAAAAGTCCTTGGACACGTAATGGATCTTGAAGTACTATTTCTGCATCTCCCTGACCAAATCCGCCTACATTAGGATTACTCGTTAATGGTTGATCAAATTTGATAGATTCGCCCCCGGAAACAAGAAGTTCTGGTCCGGGAGGGATAATATCAACCACTTGACGCCCATCCGACGCATCCGTTATGGTTATCCCATATCCCCCTTTGTCTTTTCGTATGATTTTGCTTACTATACCTGCTGCTGTAGCATTATAAACTGCATTCTTACTCTTGCTGCCGTCGGGATAAATCTGAACCCTTCCCCTGTTCCCGCCTACGTATATAGGATATTTTCGAAGTGAACATCCTTAGTAGCAGGGTCCGGGGAAAGAATAGGGAAGGTTATTTCACTCTATTTTTTACCAGGGACAGGGCCTACCACAAGAATCTTTTTTTATTGGGGCGATAGCTCTTAAAAGAAAAATTGCCAATCTTTTCTTTCATCTCGGGAGAGATACGATCGGGAGGAGCTAATTCAACCCCTCCGGTAAAATAAGAACAAGCCCCCACGTTCAACCCCCTTTTTTACCATTAGCAAGAACTTGTTTCAGTTGCATATCATAAGGAATTCGAACAACTGCCTCAAATACAGTATCCGGAAGTACCGCTTGTGGAACCTCAATCTCCACGGGCTTATTAGCTAAATGGCAATTGGCACATACAATACGCCCAGTCGCTTCTCGTGGATTTTCATAACCCTGCTGTGCAAAAGTGGGATATGCACTTGCAATAGATGTCCGAGTGTTGATATATATCATGAGCGATACGGAAATAGATCGAGTAATCTCTTTCTTTAGCCAAGAAAAAGCATTTCTAGTTTGCATGGTCCAATCATTGATCGCGAAAATTTGACAATAAATTGGGTAGGTCACTAGTATAGTTCCCTAGCCACGATTCTGCTATTTGCTGGAATAATCTAGGATGAATCTCCCGATGGTTAGAAATAGAAAGAGTAAATACGATTTTCAATACTTTGCTTATGTACAACTACAAAGTACCAAGCATTCTAATTGGATTAGATTAATATCAATGGATCCTTTATCAGTCATTCATTGAATGATAAATAACTACAAGTGACGGAGACAGACGATTTAAATAACGGAAAATCAAAAGAAAATAGTATCGAGAATGACTGGAAAGGTGGAAACAAGACCAGATCAAATTTGATCATTATGAACAAATCCAAAATCTTTATAGATAGAGCCAATCATTAATTCCCAACCGTGGGGTGAATGGAATCCGATACATAAATCAGTTAACAAAAGAATAGAAAAAGCTTTGACTAAAGAAGGCCGATTCCCTAAGCAATTAAAGGGCTACGGCTTTCGCGGGCAATCGCTTCTTCGAGACCAATTCCAACAATATCGAGATTGGAATTAAATTCTAGTTATACCCCGGCCGCTTTCTTGGAACTAATTGATAGGCACTTAGTTTTCTATAGAACAAGCGGGCGATATGCAGCATCAATCAAGGTAAAAGGGTAGTCACGGCCTGTGCTATAATGCACAAAAGCCCTCCACCCACCAAAAAGTAAAGAACCCGTGGTGCCTGCTTGTGACACATAGGGCTTGCTTTTCGTGATTACTATGAAATAGATGGCGGACTCAATTCATCAGGAACTGGAAGGACGACATCTCTCTCAGAAAAAAGGGAAATAAAAGACGAGAGAATCCTGCCTTTATTTTGACTACCCTAGGCTAGAGGACTTGACGGACCACCTCAGAGGTCGGAAGAAGATTCTTGGAGACCACGGCAACCCTTGCTGAAAGGGGTATGGGGGACAAGCAGGGCATATAGCCCATAAAGAGGTGGAATCCGTTCGTTCATACGCACACCGACTGGATCATCCACAGCGAAGATAATACTCGAAAAGGGACTACGAGTCACCTTCTTTGAGCAATATTCTATTTTTCAGAGAGAAGAATGACCAAAAGTAGACCTGACCTGAACAAGTACATCCGACCTTTCGTCTTGATTATGAATCAAGAAAGACGGGATCTAAAGGCACGCAATTCTTGATCTTTTTAGAATTCTGAAGGACATCGATCTTTCGCCTTGCGCAAGGATATCTCTCTTTCTTAGACTCCATAAGGAGAGAATAGTCCACTTGGGTGGAAGGGAGGCCTGGTTTTATTTTACCTGGGCCAAAGACTGTCCCCTCTGCTCTTCCGGGAAAAGTCGCTTCCTTTTTTCGGGGACTTTTCCGCAACTCCTTATCACTATTTCGCTTTCTATAAAGCATAGTGTCAGTCTCCCTTACTTTATAGGGTAGGAGAAGGTATCTCAAATCTTTCCACTGGAGAACCAAACCAGGACTAGGTTAGGGGCCTTGAAAAAGGGAATTACCTCCTATCTTCCCCTTGTTGAAGAAGGGTTGACGTAATGGATAAGGTTCAGGAGGTTACCGGAGCCGGAGTTCCAATTAGCAATAAGAGAAAAAGAAAAAAAGAAGTGAAATAAGCCTTAAAAGGCCAACCCCCGGGCAGAGTTGGGCCAAGACTAACTGCGAGTTTAAAGTGGTTTACTATGTATATTTCAAGGGAAAGCAGGTATAGGCATAAGCTTATGGGACTAAGGCGCGCCACCTTAAGCGGAATGGAGCAAGGAGTTATCCACTAAATGATAGAAAGGCTACCTTCTCAAGGAGGAAGACTTCTTTCAATATAAAGCAAGGTGTAAGCAAGCTTCTTTCCGACCAGACTGACCTGGCAATATCTTCCTATAGATAGCTCCTTGCTTATAAAAAGATTTATAATGAGAATCCGCTGAAGCTTATTCAGGATTGATCTTTCTTATCCGAGAGTCTTATCAAACTCTCTGCCACTGTAGGTGCGACACAGGTAGTAGTGACTGAAAGAGCTGATGCGGCATGATCGCGATTATAAGCGTCCTATTTAGTTTAGGGATTTAGGGACTAGGCCTGTTGAGGAACTGAGATGATTCATCTTAGTCTTAGTATGCCGGGTATGTCTTTGGCCAAGCCCAGGGATTGACAAATCTATAGTGGCGGGTCTATCTTCTTCTGGGCGAGCTGCGGAGCAACTTTTTCTTTCTTTCATTCCATCTGTCTTGGTTGATTGGTTAAAGAGAGCGCTTTGATAAGACTGTTCCGCAGAGAGTGTGGCTAAACACTTCTTCACCTTTCGGCCTTCAAAGGAATGGTCGGAACTGTGATCCCGATTAGATAGTTGCATTCTTCTCCTCTCTCTATTTTGGCTTGGGGCACTGTTAGGCTCATCTCTCTGAGTTCGAGCGGTTGAACTCCTCCCAGGCGAATCAATAATGATTGTGGCTGGACTCCTCTATTCATCTATCAATCTCGTTTATGAATGTTATGATGGCCAGGCATAGCCGGAACTCTTTCGTAGGCAGCTCTCGAGGCAGTGGCTTGAAACTAATCTCCCGCAGTCACCCACCATGATCGGAGCTGAGATGATTCATACTAGCTTGGTTAGGTCAATATCTGTACCATCGCTCTATTTGATGTAATATAGTATAGAGGCTGAAGGTGAGAAATCATCAATTAAAGTAGATGCAGCTTCCCTGGCTTAAAGGACGGAACTCCAGCAAGAAATCTATTGAAGAGTTGGTGCTGGGTTAGCCGAAAATCAAAGTTTATCCGGTCCCTGAAAAATTCGCTTTTTATGATTACATCGGCAATAATCCAGAAAGTGGATCTATTTCGTTTTTTCTCTTTTAAGAAAAGGAAAATCTTATTTCCCGGATCATTGTACATTTCAATTTGAATTAGGCATTCTGTGTCCAACTCTAAGCAGTCCTTACCTACATATGCATCTGATCATATATGTATATTATCTATTCCAACAAACTAATAATACAAAAGAACGAGGTTTGGGTGCGCTTCTGTCCTTAAAGGGAGTTCGCCGAGGGTGAGAACGAGAATCGAATCGATTGAATCACAAAGATCTATTCACTTATATAGAAGAAGAATCGAAAAAGGAGCGGATGGTTCATGTAGCAGTGGAAGAGTCAGTCGCCTTTTATGAAGTCTGGGCTTTCGAGATCGAATCGTAGCCAAAGTCTTTTTCCAGGTTTAGAAAGACTGGTTCGAAAGGACCAGGAAAGATCAGCTGTTCGCTCTTCTTCAAGGAGTGAGGGAGCAAAAGAGAGTAATGACATCGTACCGTGCCCCTACCCTAGAAAGGGTAATGTGATTAGCTTGCTTGAACGAATCCGCTCTCTTTGCTGTGAACAAGAGGAAGCTCTGCAGATGAAGCAGGCGACGGGTAAATGCTTTTTTTGAGTTCATACCAGGATCCAGGGAAAGGCTTTTTGCTCACCCCGCGAAAGGCGCATGGGTTGACTCTATTTCTTTCTATGAGTTAGCAGGTGAGAAGGAAAGACTAGTGCTTAGAAATCCGGCTGACATTGAACTTAAACTAGCTGCTGCCATTGAAAGAGAAGAGAGCTCCGTGACTTCCGGGCTTAGCTCTTTTCCGGTGCAGATGAATAAACCGGTATTTTCTCTTTCAGTTGCTGCTCCGGGGAAAGAAGTTTCATTTGCTTTGGTAGTCTCGTACGTATTCTAAATTAAAAGATTCCCGTGAGAGGGCTGAAAAGGAAGCTCGAACGAAGTGAGAGGGTGGATGTAATTCAGCTCGACCTACAGGGAGAGGGAAATTCTTTTTATTGCGTTCCCGGCTCTCGGCTCTCTCTTTCCCTTTATCCCGTGCCTGGGGAATATATGAATGTCTTTCTCCCGGCTTACTACGATTTCCGGGTGGGAAGAAAGTCATTGCCAGCTCTTTGAACGAATACGCTCTTGGGCCGCAGGAAGAGCATCTCTCTCTGTCTATTCAAAGATCCGAGACTGCTAGTGTTGTTGGTGACATTGGTTCCCCGTCCCTACTCTCCTATCTCTCTCACCCTGGTTGGGCTCTGGCTTAGTGTGATTAAACTGTGAATCGAGTCAGGAAAAAGAAGTCCAGCTCCAGGCTTTAAAGAAGAGAAGAAAGACCTGGCTTCAAGGGAAATGCTTTAGGAAAGAAAGATCCCAAGCTTATGCTGAATTGAGAGTGGACTTGCCTTGGTCTTCTGTGAGTTCCAGAGATTCAGATCAAGGCAGTTCAGTTCTCCGAGGCTAATTCAATTCTTTCTTGCTGTGAAAGAAAGCACTGCTGAAGAGGGACCTACTTTCAATGCTAGTTTTGAGTCATTTAGTCTTAGTCCTACTTTTATCTCTACGACTTCTGTTACATCTCATGAAATTCCGTCTTCTAAGCCAGAGCCAGGTCAGTCTAAATGGAAGTAGACCAACATAGGAAGAAATGTGAAAGTAGGGGCTGCTAAGCGCCCAGACCCAGAATTCTGTGAAAATGGAGTTCTTGGTACCGGTCAAGCAGAAATAATATAAATAGCGAGCCAGTACTATATTTATAGATTGGAAAGAAGGGACTCTCCAAAGAGAGTCCCGAGCGGAATGAAGTTGTGCTAAATGAACGAGTTGTCCTAAATGCCCCTTGTTAGCTGTCGCAGGAAGTGGTGAGGGCTCAGGAAGTGAAGCAAACTCGACCAAAGGACAAGTCTGTTCCTGCTTCGTTTTCGGTTCCCGATTCAATCTTCACCTTTCCTGAATGAAGAAAGAGAGTGAAAGAGAAGATATCAGTGCAATAGGTACAGAGGTACGAGAAACTGTCTTCGTTCGGTTCGGCAGAAGAAAGCCGAGAAAACAAACAAATAGGAAGAGCACTATGCAAGCTTATAATTAAGCAAATATATAAAAGCTATCACCACCTCAAGCAGTAAAACAAAGTCGTTATGGCTATGTTACTAACATAGACAACCATGAATGGTATTCATTGACAGGAGTGACCGCTTTCTAGTCGTAGTTGGTACCGCCCCTGTTCACTTCAGCATGCAAGGAACACCTTCGGGAAGAATCAAAGTTTTTCTCCTCTGCAAAGCTATCAATGCTTTATTCAAGATCTTTAGCAGTCGATCGTTCATTCTCCCTCCCCAGTGGCTTTCGAAAGCTCGACATGAAAGAATAAAGAAAATAGGAAAAAAGAGTATGGGGATATTTAGCTATTTAGCCTTAGAGAAAGGTGACTTGGTAAGACCAGAATCTGGAACAGAGATTGGATGAAGAATTGATTTTTCTTTAGCGGGAATGGCGCCACCTTTTTATTTAGCAACTGCCGCCCCGCTTAATAGGAATAGGATGCACTTACCGACCGGTGAAAGGAAAGAGCTGGGTCAGCCATCGACAAAGGAATACCGAACTCTACCCGTGTGAGGCCTCGTAGCCAGGGAGAACCATAGAATCGGAGGGTTATATTAGAACATCGGTGGAAAGGTCGAGAGGGCACCTAAAAATAGCTTTAGAAGCCAGATTAGGAAAGTCTTTCCCGAGTTCGAGCAAATGCAATGCGACATCCAGGCAAAAAAGGGCTGGGGTCCGATCTGCGCATACATCACTAAAGAAGATAAGAATCCACATATATGGGGGAACACGTCAAAGGCCCATGTTATGGAAGTAGCAGAGGCTTATGAGGGAAAGAAAAAAACAGGGGGTGCTCCTCTCCTTACAGTCAAGTGGCTTTCCGCTCCTCTACAACTACCTTTCGCCCAACATGATCACGAACGAAGACAGAGAATTGCGTAGATAGGAGGACGAAACGAACCAACCCACTTGTCCTGATCGGAAGAAGAAAGAAAGAGAATGGTGGCTCCTTTCCTTACAGTCAAGTGGCTTTCAGCTCCTTTTGCCCAGGGGACATCGTCGGAGAACAATGTCGGGGACAGGGTGAGAGCCTCCCGTTGGTTACGCCCTTTAAGTGTCGGTTCTTCCATATTTAGATATGGAGATAGATCCATATAGAGATCTATATCTTTCTATCGATAAATAGATCTATTGAGAAATGGATATTGATCTGGTTTCAAGATCTATGAACAAGAGAGATCCCTAAATATCCATTTGAGAAAATAGATGAATAGATAGGGCGAAGCCAGCTGAAGGAAGGTCGCGTTAGCGCCCCCTATTTCACTAAAGCAAGAAGGGAGAAAGTTGACTTTGAGAAAGAAGGGCTTCTATTTAGATTAGTTTCTTAGTAAAAGATAAGGCAAGAAGCAAGGGCGTAGCAGCTGCGCGAAAGCCGTTGCGCCTTAGCGCACCCCTTTTCTTGCTCGTTAGCGCCCCCCTACCCCTATTATTTAGATTATAGTCATAAAGGAACTAAAGGAAATTTGACAACCTTACTAATAGAAAGGGGATGCGCTCAAGCATGCGAAGAAAGCTCGAAGAGCTTCTCTTATATTATAGAAAGGTTTGTAGAAAGGGGATTCTTCAAATATCCCATGTTGTAGGGGCTTCAAAGAAAGCTTGTAGTTTAGGGGTGCGCAGGTTTGGAACCCTATACAAGGGGCTAGCGCGCAATGGCTTTCTCTGATAGAGGCCCGCTTCTTCAAGTT